>JAOXYM010000008.1:7376319-7403450 GCA_028567055.1 Leptatherina wallacei | reverse complement strand
GTGTGTGTGTGTGTGTGTGTGTGTGTGTGTGTGTGTGTGTGTGTGTGTGTGTGTGTGTGGTGGGGGGGTAACTTCCTATAGTTTCGGTTAATCATTTGTTGTATTATTTAGTATGACTATTTGAGTAGCTTGAGTTTGTGTACATATATGTACAGTCTCTGTGAAACTTTCATAGAAATATTTCTATTACTTCTTTATATGCGGCTGTCTTGGTAACCTGTGGGAATGGTATTGTCCAATCAAGCTTCACTACATAAACAGTCAGGTTTAGTCATTCTTGTTGATTAATGTAGGGTGCCTTCGTGCAATTAAAGTCAACATTTATTGTACTGTGACACCCCGGGGACATCTTTTGTCCATGCACCACTCCTGGGAGACAGAAACAGCCGTATCTTTACCTACTACTTTACTTAAACACCAGCTGTTTAGCCAAACCAGTCACATCTACCTTGTCTTTGCAGGTGAGCATAACATGGAAGATTCCTGGCTTCTGCTACCACACACACACAATTCAACATTCATTTCAAGAGATTAAAATATGTTTACAAATCAGCCTTCATCTTTGCAGTCATTAATACAAATACCAACAATGAGGTAACAACGACTCGTCGTGACATGTTTCAAGACTGCTTTGAAGAACATGAGCTTCAGGGGTTAACTTGGCCTCCAAAATTGGCAAACCCAGTCCAATCGCACATGTACAAGAAGTCCAAACCATGGAGGCCTCATTTTAGAGGATCTACATATCTTCAGAGGTATAGTTGAGTCCCTACAGCAACGGGTCAGGACTGATTTGGCAGCAAAAAGACGGACCAATTCTCCAGCCAGATCACATTAAGCCTTTGTGGTGAGAGGGTAACAAGCAGCTTATGTGATCAGAAGACCACCGATCAAACATCAAACACATGTGGAAAATATGGTGTTTATACTTTTAAGGTTTATCCATCAATCAGAGTACAGATCAGCTTTAAAGTCACATTATTTCATGATTTTTCCAGCTAATGTACTCCTTCTGTTATAGTGCAAATTTAGCTCATTCCCATGCACTAACTATGCAGTCTCTTTTTCTGGAGTTTTTCTTGAAAACTTTTCCTTATTATGCGAGTTACATGTCACTTACTGTGGCATCCTCTCCTGACAGAACGCCAGGGTTTTTGCTGAGGTCCAGGTGCAGCAGCGAATTGGAGTAGTCGTCACTTGAACACAGAGCCTGGGACAAAGAAACAACACCTAATGGAGGGAAGGAAGAGGTGATGATCAGAAAAGGAGAAGAGATGCAACGTTGTGTAATTTAACCATCTGACAGAATTTTTTCTGTGGGCTAATTAAGTGCTCTGGACATGACTTGACAGCAATTATTAAACATGAAACTGCATAATGATGGACTGAGAGCAAACTTTGGAACACAGTAAAGTAATTGAGCTGAAACTTGTGAGCTCAGGTGGCTGGCCCGCATAAAAAAAAAGAGCTCTCAGAAGAAGCCAGCCATCTCCGTTGCCAAGTGAACCCTGAAACCCAAACAAAAAAAAACGCTTTTCTCAAATCAGATCACACCACAATTACACCCACAGGCCTGATGGAACCCCTCATTAAAATCCTCCACTCTGCAACACTGATGCAAAACACAGCACATCATAGTAGGTGGAGGATTACATTTAAATACAGGAGCAAAACAGGAGAGATTTCTAGTAGTGGAAGAACAAAAAAAAAAAGTCTACAACCATCATTAGTTGCTCTGGGAATCTGTGGATGCAGCAAGTGCGTACGTCCCATTCTGTTGCTTTTGAGAGCATGTGTGGAAGAAGCTGGCAAAGCACTAAGCTCTTCATCCCTAATTTGTAGCGATTAAGAAGGAAATGAGGGGAAGAGGGGACAGGGTGTCTAATCCCCCCCTCATTCCATCTTTTCATCAGCTGCTCCATTCTGTTGCAAATGGAGACTTTTGAAAACCATTCAGTCAGTGTGACATTGTCAAGTGTGTGCGTGTGACAGTAAAGGATGACCTGTGCAAGTATGTTTATAGGAAATCTGTGCCTGTGTGGGCACACTTGAAGGTGTTAGACAGAAGGAAGGGAGCAGGAGAAGAGGCGAAATCTATAAATATTAAAAAAAAAAAAAGGTGTCCGGCCCCTGCAAAGTCACACCAACACCCACCACTCAAGGTCGGCCCCATCGTGGCGTTCCTGCTGAATCACTGTGTCAACCTACTGGCTTTTAAAATTGCCCCTATTCCCATTCAAAACACACACTAACAGGGTATGAAGGTCATAGTCTGCGACATATGCTACATTACACTTTGGATAAAGGACGTGTTGACAAACCATAATGCTCAAACTGCCACACAGACACGGAGGAGCAAAGAAGTAAAGAAAAAGGGGAAAAAAAGGGAAACATATTCAAGTGCGCTTTCTTCAGTTTGTTCCATTTCACCAGATTACAATCTTTAATTTCTCCTTTCTGTACCTAAAGGATAATCTAATGTAGTTTGTTTTCAGTAGGCTTGACTGCTGTAATGGAGTTTTTACAGGTCTCTCTAAAAAAGAAAGAAAAAAAAAAGCCACAAAGAAACGTGCAACTAATCAGATCTTTACGCTGGCTTCCTGTGTGCCACAGAATTGATTTTAAAATGTCGCTGCTGGTGTACAAGGCACTGAATGCTTCTGAGCCCAATAACAATAACCCCAAAAGTTTGGGATACTTGTATGATGTCCGAATCAACCTAAAATACAATATAACCTTTACAGGTGAATTTATTTGACTCAAACTTTTTTAAAGCACATTTCCAATTGTCAATGATTTAATACTCATTCATGCTGTTCTCTTACAAGCTTTTTAACTGCACTTAAAAGTAAATTGTATGAATCATGAATCAATCTCTAGATCTTCTGGTTCAATGAAAACTTGTATCTAAACCATCCAATTCATCATACTGTTCACATTTTGATATAAGACCAGGATGACACCCAACACATGACGAGTTATTGAGACATTTTATGTTGTGCTATACTCACCAGTGTTATCAGAGGTATAAAACTGAACAAAGGGAATCAGTATTTAGTTATATGCTCCTAATATCTGGAACAAAGTATCAGAAAACCTGAAGTCAGCTCCAAACCTTCCATCCATTCATTTTCTATACCAGCTTTTTCCAAGCGGAGGGGCTGGAGCCCATCCCAGCAGCTACCAGGCGAGAGGCAGGATCCACCCTGGACAGGTTGCCAGTTCATCGCAGGTCCAACACAGAGAGACAAACAACCTTTCACACTCACTCTAAGGTGAATTTAGAGTGACAAATTAACCTAGCAGGCATGCTTTTAGACTGTGGGGAGAAGCCAGAGTACCTGGAGAGAACCCACGCATACACTAGGAGAACAGGGCCGGCTTGAACCAGGAACTTTCTTGCTGTGAGGTAACAGTGCCAACCACCACGCCACCGCGCAGCATTACGGAAAATCTAATTACTAAAGCTCCAAACCTTAGTTTTCTTCTTAAAATTTTTGCCTTTACCTTTAATCAAGCCTGGGAGTTTTTCTTGAATATGTCCACTGCTCATGTTTGAATATGTAACTCACTGTTTAAATATTGTACAGCACAGTGGGTTGCCGTAAGCATGAGATGTGCCTTTAATAAAACATTAGCTTTGCCTCGAGTAAAAAGTTTGTTTTTCTTTGCTCAGTCTCTCAAAGTGAAAAAATAAAAACATTTAAATTGAAGTTTGTGCAGTATTTGAATACGAGATTGATCTACAGTCTAGTATCATGTGGTAGTAATAACCAAGTTATGTATGACCCCTTTCCAAAAACACTGAATTAAAATAGTGCAAATCTCAAACCATCTTTTTTTTTTGCTTTACAATGGGGCATAGAAAACATACAGTACCAGTGAAAGGTTTTGCCAAATCTCATTCAAACTAAAAGATGTGTACAAACTTTCGATTGGTACTGTATGAATACTAGCTCGCCTTGAATTTAATGGAATATAATACATTTTTTAAAAAGCTGAGATGAGACAACAAAAGGCTGGAAAAGTGGTTCTTAAACAGCTGGAGGAACCTGTTGCAACTGGTGAGCAGTAACATGACAGGGTAGAAAAAGAACACCTTAGAGAGGCAGTCTTTTAGAAATACTGATAGGCTGCAGTTCAGTTCAATTCAAAAAATAAAAAAATAAAACTGTCTTCAAATTTCCACGCAATTTTGGAATATGTTCGTCTAAGCCAAAATGCTGAAAGATTTAATATTCTACCATCTTGAAAAGGAAGGGACAAGGACACAAATCAACATCAGATGCCCATGATGTTTTACCTTGATGGACAGGCAAAATATTCTTTATATATTGCATATATATTAAATATACATGAACTAATAGATTCATACAAATTCATTTTCATAGTTATTTGAGTGATTTGAACCAATTAAATATCCCAGGATATGTGCTGCTGAGATGTATAGGAGAAGTCTCACAACATAATCACATCCCAATAATCTGTTAATAAAATAAACAATTGTGACATTAGACTCTGATTTTAAACCATCAAATGCATAACAATTTTACGCACAGTGAAACGTTTTTTTTTGCTGTAACTACTGTACCCGTGTTAATATTTTGCTTTTCATATGAATTATTAGAGCTGTGATATCCCAGTTGCATTAATACAGGAGGGAGTGAAACTGAAAAATCATTTTACTTTAAGAAAGAAGATCAGGTTAAACAAATATCTAAATAGCTGTGATGGACTCAACCTGAGGACAGCTGCTGTGTAACGAATGATTCAGATATAAACAATGAAGCGTGACTGTGTGACAGCTCACGTGTCTGAGGAGAGGAAAAGAACACAGCATCATTCGCCATTATATCCAGTTTGCATCTAGTCTTCATGTTGGAATAGATTCTAATTGCAGAGATGCAGCTTTAGTCAGAGAGAAAACTAAAACAACTGCTTTCAACAACTCAAAGTCAGACATTAAAATACTTGTCAAAGAGTTGATACCACCTTTATGTTTAGTGAAGTCAAGTTTCATTTGGATAGACAGTTCAAGATATGTAGCTCTCTCTTCACATCTTTCTGTAATGTGAAGAATTCAGTAACTTCGAGCATGAAGGCAGGTTATTGCAACCAACTAAACATCCCATTTGTCATTCTCCTCTTCTAAGCATAACAAACTGAGGGGCTAGATCAATGTAAAAGGCTTTCTCTACAGCCAGAGGTTGTTTTGTTCACCCTGGCCTATGCTACAAACATGGAATACGCAAAAAAGCAAGCAAACATGCACATAAAAAGAGCTCATTAAAGTATGTAATGTAGTTACTGGGTTTTTTTTGTAACAGGAGAAGAACTCGTCTTCTGCAACTTGACAACTATAATTTACTCCAGATTAATTCCAAAAATTGCTAATAAAACTTGAAATATGCTTCTGGGTTTGTTTTGTTTTTTTAGAAAGAGGCTATAAATATGAGGATTTACATCGGTATCAGTCTAATCCTTTTGAATCTACTGTAATATTAGTGAATGGCTGTAATTTCAGAGATAAAAAGCTAAATAAATGGGGCACTGCACTAATGCCTATATGGGATTTTAGGCAAAAACAGATCGACTGCTAATGATTCTGCCCGGATTACCATTTGGTAGACGGATCATAGAGAGCATTTATTGGTTTGACCAAATGCAGCTGCATTGGGGGGACAAATGTTTGAGACAGTGGAGCAAGTTCCAACATAGAGAGCTCCCCCCTTCAGTGTTTCTGGCAAATATAGCTTTACACAATTCTGCGTGAAAATCATGACCATTTGATTAATTAATAAATTGTGTCTTTGTGGAAAAAAGGTCAGCCACCAGGGGTTGCTGCGCCTCAGAGAAGCTTGCCTACCCTTGGAGGAGAGGGCGGTCTTGGAGAGGTTGAGGAGGCGCAGACCCTTGTTGAGCCGGCAGACCTGTTGAATCAGGTTGGAGACTCCTTTTAAAAAAAAAAGGAGAAAAAAAAAGGAGAAGGAGAGGAAATAAAAGTTCGGTTTGATCAAAATTTTAAAAAGTAAAAATTCCACTGAAACATCCACACATACATACAGTTTTAATCTCAAATACAGAATAGAAAACAATCAGCATACTGACAACCATTTAAGGAGATCCCAACCTGAAATCCTGATGGACATAATTCTGTTAATAATTACATGAAGTAAAAACTCAAATCATTAAAATAATCAAATTAGAAAAAAAAATGTGTCAAACAATACATACTTGTTAAATACTGACCAAAACACCAATACAAACCAACAGAAATAGCTGTAGTCACATGTACTATGGCTAAGAAAAAAAAAAAAAAAAAAACGTGCTTTACAATCTCACTCTCCCCCACACACAGTGTAGATACAAACGCATATGAGCACCTTATGTCAACCTAGATTACATAATACAGAGTCTTCAGTTGGGCTGTTTTATTAGACACTCTGTAGCCATGGCGATAACAAAACCCTCTGCTTTATTAAAAACGGGATTCATCGCAGTGTTTCCTGCATCTCCCGGCAATTTTTTTGGGAATGTGTGCAAATCTAACTCACCAATCATTGCAAAAGTTAGGATTACAGCCATTTTTCCGGACTGTACTCACAAGACAAATGTTCACACACTGTCTATACACATAAACACACACATACATGCAAGCCAGGGTGTGAGAAGTGTGAGCACAAAGAATTCAGTGAGTCAAGTAGAAGTGACAAGTGTCAGACGGGGAGACGCAAATTAGCTAATGAGCAGTCGGAGCGAAACGTGCCCTCAAAACCTGACTGTGGTTTACATGATGCACGCACACACAATGCTAGACGCATACTGTAACACAACTGAAATGTGGATTTGTACAGACGGAAGTTTAGATGGGGACAAGAAGAATAAAGCCTTCACCCAAGTATCGCTTATATAGCTTGAAAGAAAAAAAAAAGGAAGGAAAGCAAAGGAAAGCCGAAAGAATGAAGATGCAAGGACAGAGATTGATTTTGAATTCTTTGAACACAAACAAAAGCTGCGATGAAGCAAAAGCAGAAGAACAATCAGTGGTGCCCAGAGAAAGAGAGAAAGAGGCGGGAGGAAGGGAAGAGTTCAGAGCAGCTACCTTGGTTGTCAAGCGTGTTATGAGCCAGGTTGAGGGAGTGGATTACAGAGGCTGGGTTCTCCGACAGCGCTGACGCCATCTTCTGTGGAAAATCTCTGGAGACAATATGAAAAAGAAAAGAAAAAAGAAAAAGAAAAACTGTCAATTTTATACTGGTACCAAAGACTGAAGAAGAAACGTGTAAATACTGGTTTCTTGATTTCCCCCAAAAGTGTCAAGAACCTTACTAAACTTTTCGATTTGATATTAAAATCCACTTATCACAATCTGTAATAAACCAAACAATTAAAATTTATTTCTAAAGCACCTTCTAACAGCGCTGGAGTTGAGCAAAATGCTTTGCATCGTAAAAACAATTAAATACAAAACAAATTAGAGCAATAAAGTATCAAAGAAAGCGCTAAAGCAGTGGTTCTCAAACTGGGGGGTGGGCCACCCTGGTGGGGTGCAGCAACATGACAGGGGGTTGGGAAAATGTAGGTAGGAGATGAACTGATGTTTTGACAACTCAGGCTCTTGGAAACAGTCTGGTCCACACTCCAGACCACTTGGTGGCGGAAATGCACCAATTCTTTTTTGCCAACCGCCAAAATCACATCGAGAAGAAGAAGTGCGAAATAATTGCACATTCGATTTGTAATCGGAAGGCGGAAATTCAATGAGAACGCCTGGGAAACCTCACTAGCCCCGACTTCACCCATTAAAGACGGCCGCTGATTCCCAGATCCAATTTCCGACTTCCAAGTGACATTATTTGGCTTGCTGGAGGCCTCAAACAAAACCCATTCTGCTTCACCATTATTTAGGTGGAGGAAGTTTTGAGGGAGCCAGTGTTTTATGTCCTTTAGACACCTGTCAATGGAATTCAAACTGAGTGGAGCATTGGGAGTGACTAAACTAAATAAATCTACCTAGAATAATAAAATCAATGTATTTTTCAACCCCATTTATAATCAACAGAAAACTGAGCTGCTGGTACTGGATCCTCTCTTCATTTGCTTCTTTAAATAACAATTTTCCTCAACAAATTTCTCACATACCAATTCATGTGTTCTGCTGCGTGTACCGACACACCTGCAGAGAATTATTACCCGACTTATTAGCAATTTCCCTCACTTCAGCAAACATGGAACACACAGTGTGTTTACTGTAGCTAACTGACTCGTTCACCCTCGCTGCTCTCATAAATCCATTTCCAGCCCAAGTGAGAACTGGTGGAAAAGAAAAGAAAAAGAAAGAGGGAAAAAAAAACAGATAAACACTCCAATCTGCAAACAGTCAAAGTTACAGAGGGAGCACAGCAGCTTAAGACGCAAATATTCCTCACAGAGCTAAAAGGAGTCAGAATATTACACTTATTGTCTGCTGGCCAAAGAAAGGACTCCGAATGAATACTAATACAGATCGTCCATCCGCAAGTGGCATAACAAACCAATAATATAACAACTGCTTTAAAGATCCCCTACGGGCATGTTGGAATATATATTCTTCTTTGAACAATATTTTGTCTGATAGAGGTTTATCATATCAAAAGTCAGTCCATGAATATGTTAATATTTCTTCATTTCAGAAGCTTAGCAAGTGGGAACATGATAAGTTCTCCATCAATAAAAGTCAATTCTAAAGACTTAAAAGAAACATATCACAAAGAAAAAAATCTGAGCTTGAGTCTATCTACGTGGATGTCTGACGTGATTACCAACTCAAAAGCTCTGGTGGGGAAAAAAGCACCACTCCCCACCATTAGAAACACAAATAATGAATGAATAATAACCAACCATTCCCAAAAATGGATAATCATTTTTGCAGCATTAAATCCACAATAAACTCAAGTAGCTGCTAGAGTTGGGCAACAATTACATTTTCAATAGCAATTAATCACACAATATTTTGTGATCAATTCCATTGTTATGCAAAAAAATTCAATAATGAGTTTAAAAGTAGTTTATTGCAAATTCATAAGTGATAAAAAGCCTAAAAACATCTTTTAATTTAAAAAATTAAGCTAGCCAAAAATCACAAGAAATTTTACTTAATACATTTTGATCAGCTTTCCACTAGTAAAAACATAATGATGAAAGCAGTATTTGTTATACGGGATAAAGTAAAGGTACGGCAAATAAGGCATGTGTAGACACGTAAACATATGCATATGTAAACGTGTGCATTTTCATCTACAGTTGGGCCTACATGAAAAAAATGTTAACACTTGCATGGGTAAAATCTTAACTATTTGTTTAAATTCTGTCTGTGAGAATAGGATTGGAAAAGTTGAAAATTAAAAAAAATTGTTTTGGATCAAAAACCCCTTCATGGATGTCATCAATAATGCCTTTGACCTCGGCTTTTGGTCCATAATCATAATGACGATCTCAGAGACAAAATACACATTAGTCACTTTATATATGATTTCATTCATTAAAGATTTTACTTTTTTTAGGCACACATATAGATGAATATGCTCACAGGTTTACTTGTACATGTCTTATTATATTAAACCATTTATTTCCTTTGCATTAATTCTGAAAGAGGAAAAGAAGAAACTGTCCCATTGTAAAAAAAAAGAAAAGAAAAAAAAACTTCTACTATGGTTATATTGTAAAACAATTTTTTTTTTTAAATTAAAACAAATGTGTACTTCTGCTCTATCCTGCAAGAGGGTGTCAGATTATCGGACAGTATGGCTCAGAATTTTGACAAGAGTGTAGTCCAAGGTATATTTTAACTGATAACAATTGGTTTAGCTTTTTTCTTTTTGTCCTCACCACCTTTAAGAGAAGCAAAAATCTAACCAAAAGATTCAAAAACATTTTACCCACTAAAGTCAGAATCATAGGAAACAAACAGGGAATCTATCTACACAAATCTACACCAGCAGCCACTTCCAATGGGGAAGTGGGGGTTTTAAAACATGGTTGAAAAGAATTGCTTTTGAATGAGTTAATACAGAACATAGATTATCTCTTTTAAAGGAATATTCCGCTTAGTTTTTATAGAACAAGAACTGCCAAGCATGAAAAATTTAAGGTCAACTTTAGGACAACCTCTGCTCTCCCGCATGTGTAAAACACGTGTTAGGAACTGAACTCTAAAATGATCAAGGCAGACTCATCAGCTCTCTAAAAAACATGGCCGAAACAACTCCTCGGTAACTTTCGATTTTCTAATCCTTTTAAATCACATGTCTAATTTTCCATTTCAAGAAGTATATTTCAGTGGGTGTCCTTTTAAGTCGGAGAAATTGCCGTCTGTGTAGAAAGTGCTTCACCACCGGGAAATAATAAGAACTTCACCATTATGCAGCAGTAACTCATCTTGCCCTGAGGCAGCAAATTCTCCTCAGTTAATGCTAAATAAGGAAAATGCTTTGCTAAATGATACTAGCCACGCATTGAGGAAAAGTCTCGTCAGGTGAAGCTCACCATTTCACAAGGATTTCACCACACTTGCTGTCGACATTCAGAATGTCCTGCTGGAGCTTTTTTTTTGGATGGGAAAGGGGAGGTTACGGGAGGTGAGAAAAGGAGAAAAAGGAAGAGAGACAAGTTGGAAAGGTCAAGACATGAGAGGATGGGTGTAAAGTGGGAAGGTGAGGAAAAAGGGTAGAAGCGAGGTGAAGAGGTGAGACAAAAGTGGAAGTGATGACATACGAAGACTTGAGGGAAAGGACAAGAGAGGAGAGGTGAGGGAGTACTTGAGAAGTGAAGGTGCAAGGAGACAAAAAATAAAGGCGAGGGAATTAGATACAACTAGGAGGGATAACCAGTAGGAAAACCTACGATTTGAGTCCTGCGTTCTCCAAGGTGAGCTCCTCCAGACTGTTGGACTTGCTGACTGTGTGCAGAACCTGGTCAATAACCTCCGACCCCTGATGGAAAACACACAGACACACTCAAGATCGAACATGTCCAATTTTAAAAGGAAAAGAAGAATCAAGGCAGAGAAAGTGAACTTCAAACATGTCGGGTTGTGATTAATCTCCAGATTATGTTTTCTAATAAACTACTTAACACCTATTAAACCTTGGGGGGGGGGGGCGGGGGGCATGTATAATAATATCTTGCATTTCTGAATCATCCTTGATCACATCTGTTCAGTTTAAGTTCTACAGTAAAAAAATTAATTTTTTAGTTTTTCCCACCGATATCCCACTTACATTTTAAATATTTAATACAGATCTGGTGTAATATTAAACAGATGCATAAAACTGTGCTCAGGATGGACCTTGGCTCGCCATCCTCTTTTAGGTTTGCTTTACTAATTTGATTTCCAATGAGGGCACGATCTCTCGTTTTAGCTTGCATGCCTTATGTACATGCTGCATTGATCTATGATGACCCAGAAAATGGGAACAAGTATGAAATTAGGTCAAAAATCGATTCATTTTTAACAACTTTTATAATAATATATACACGCACACTACTATGCATTTAGACTTTTTGGACTATAGAACAACCATAGAGATGTTCACAATGGAGCTAAAATATAGAGTTCAATCTTCCTGCTAAAAATAGCGTGTGGAAGGATTTAACTTTGATGTGTAAATTACAGTTATGTAACACAGCAGTTGTCTGCTTCAACTATCACATTAAGGCATGATTCAGGGTCCAAAATCCCAACACAGAGCCTACACAACATAAATTAGGTATATATGAATGAGTGAAAACATGAGTCAGAATTTTATGAACATTTCTTTAAACAAGTCTTCCAATTAAGTGGGTTAACATTTGAATTATACATTGCCTAGAAGAACAGACGAGAAAAGCAACAGCAGTTGTAAATGAGGAGAGAAAAATAAAGATATTACTATGCGCATGTCTTTGCAGTACAGCTTGGTGAACCAGGTGTTGTAAGCAATGGCTGCCACGATGACTGCCAAGTCCCTGGAATGAAGAAAAACACACACACACATATATACGCATACATATAAGATATAAAATTCAAATGTTTAAATTAAATTAGCAAACTCCATCTGCTGGAAAATATTTGATGTCATTGAGCTATAAATTCACATTCTCTTCAGCTAGCTTTTTCTTTGCTCCCCGTTTGGTAAAAAGCAGTTTATCATTGTGACAGGGAGAACACCATGAGGAAGGCTGTTCTCCAAAAGATGACTGATGCTGCAGCCCTTCTGTGGAAAAGGAGAGAATGGAAAAATAGAAAGAAAAAAAAAGAGAGAGTTGTGGAGATCGATGGCCGGGTCAGTGGATTATTCAATAAAGCCACACTTTGATTCCAGCAACAGACCTCAAACACGGCTATATCCAGCACTGCAGACACAGACAGAGCCCACAGATTTGTGTGCTTGGGAGGGAGACAGTTTCAGAATCCCTAAAGGTCCAACTAAAGCCTAACTGCAGCTACACCTGCTATACATCATCTGACAAACAAGAAGCAAAAGAATGAGGGGAGGCTGGGGGAAAGAATTCCAGAGAGAGAAAAGAAGAAAAGAAGATACAGGGAGAGTGAGTGACAGAATAAAAAAAGAGAAAAACCGGCTAATTTAACCACAGAGGGTCCTTTTGCCAGTACTGCAGTATCCAGGACGTTACAGTTTATATATCAAAGGAGTAAAATGGCTACAGGCTGTGTTCGTATTTCATCACTGGGGGCGGCCTTCAGACCAGTCTACTGTGACTAACAGCTGAGTCCTTGCATGTGTGTTAGCAGATGATGCACATGTCAAGATTCATCTTCAACACTGATTCATATTTTGACAGCAGAACATGCAATTGACCTCTGTGTTGTCTCACTCAGTCATCGAGTATGACAAAGTTTGTGTCAACTTGTACTTGTGCAGAAACACCACGATCTGTTAGAGAGTGATGAATAGAGATTGGCGTTAAACAACAATCTGGTGGTTTTAAATACCTTTAAAACCACCAGATACAGTAGGGGGCAGTATTGCGCAGTATAGCTAACGTGCAACCAATGAAAGGACCAAAGAAGAAGAAGCTACGAGGTATTTTATGGCTGCACAGACAACCAGATCTGCCTGTTTTTATTATCTATTCCACTGTTGACATGTTTGGTTATACGTCTTGTTTACTGACGTTGGAATTCAGAAAATAATCTGTACACTTCACTGCCCTCTAGTGGATGTATTGCCTAACAACCATGACAACATAAAGCACAGATGGAAGTATGTGGGCAGTGACATTTGATAACATTTGACATGGACGTGTCCATTTGCGTACGTAAAAAGAGCATAAATGAGCCCTTGCCCTGTATTTGGGTATCAAAACCTTGGCTTCCTGCCCTTTTCTATTTGTTGTGATAAAATGTCATCTTAAAATTTTAAAGAAATATTTACTTTCTTACTTCAGGCCATGTTTTATTCTGTTAACTTGTCAGTGAACAGAAATTTTTGGCAGGTGCTAAAAGAATGTTGTTTATGTGGTGCAACTTCCCACTTAACATATTCAAAAAATAAGTTTACAAATGGAGGAAGATGTTTAAAAGATGCAGATTCACCTCAAAACAGATTCAAGATAGATTATAAGTGACTGCTAAAACTTTTTTAATGCCCCTGTAAGATGAAGTACCTCTACATGAATTACCTTATTGACCAAAGAGGGCATTTATCGTCCAAATAAAAAGAATGTGTCTAAAGAATTTAGGCCATAGCTCAGTGTTTTACGGGAAGTTGAGTTCTCCTGACCTAGCCTGCTAGCTTAACTTGCCTTAAAAGACTCAAAACAGGAAAAAAGTTAGCATGGTTCGGTCCAAAAGTGAAAAATTAGGCCAGATTTTTTTTTCCAAGACACAAGTGTATATCATTATTTCTCTTACGTTCGACATATTTTTTGTACATAAAAAACAAGTTTACCCAAACGAGGCAGCTTTTTTAAAGTGCTTTTAAACAGTAAAGCTAAGTGCACATGTTTCTCTGCATGCTAAGCTAAGTAACTACAAGCAGTAGCTCCATATTTACTGTGAAATGGGTGTTGACACGGTTTTAGTTGTCAAAATATTCAATCAAGCTCAAATTAAACTGTTTTTGAAGTGTAGCTTGAAGGTTCAGGTTTTAAAACACCTGCGCACACATCTGGATGTTGATTGAAATTTATAACCATGCAGCTTATGTGCCAATTAGAATGTTCTGGCAACAACTCGGTCCACCTCGAATGAGCAATTAACAAATCATTAAAAGTTAAACCTAACTTAACTTTGGTCTGTCCTGAGGTGGAGCTGAGTGTCGTTCAAATCAAAGACTCCCTGAAACATTTCATGGCAACGAGCCAAGCTAATGCAATGCAACAGGGTGGATAATACTGAAGAACTATAACAAAAAGTGTAAGCAGCAGATATGTTTTATTCTCTGTGGAGCACAAACCCGCTTGGTAAATGTCATAGCAATCTGTCTATTACACTGCATTTGCAGGGATAGACAAAAGGTCAAGTGGTGTCACTGAAAACATTTTACATATCAATAATAAACCAATCGCCCTCTCCAGCTGGAAGCTGGCTAGATTCAAAACATAAATGCTCTTTAAACTGCAATAAATCAATGCAGTCTCATGCTAAACATCACTCGGATAAAGCAATGGTAACAGATGCGCCAAATGACAGCACTGTGGCACAGCTGAAGGCGCGTTTCATAAACAAGAAAAATGAAACCATCAAAACTGAAAAACAGTTGGACACCGCATGGAGACTTGCATATCAGTATGTGTGTTTGCACACAGAGGATTGACTGTCATGCCTGGAGGTGCCAAAACAAGTTCTTGAGGCAGAAAAGCATAACCATTTCCACAAACACACAGAGAGCACAAACAAATGTTTGCATGCCCAAAACTCAACTTAAACTGACACACTTTCCCCTCTTCTGCAACCTGATGTCAACCTGCAGCAGCCAGACAGAGACCAAACGGCAGTCTGTGAGTGACTCAGCTGAGGAGAATTAATGAGGAGAAAATTCAAGAAGTGGATGACAAGAGGATGAGACAGGGCAGCAGAAAGAGGTGTCCGCTTTGAGTCAACGGGAATAAGCAGAAAAGGCGTTTGTGCGGACAGCAGTAAGCAGAAAAAGCATCACCTTGTCGCTTGTGGTAAAAGCAGACGAGCTCAATCAGAAGAGATGGAGGGGATGGGAAATGGGAATAGACAACAAAGCGAGGAAGACAATAATACATCCCCAACAACCTCCAGCAAGTGATCGAAGAAAAACACTTTCTTACAGATCCTTTCTTTGGACTTTCTCGATTATTTCCTCACAGTTTGTTTTTCTGTTTTTGGTTGTTGTTTGCAAAGGCGAGGGCATCACTGGGAAGTGGATTGTGTCCTCAAAGAGATAATATGTTAAAAGAAGATCTTAAAATAATCACACAGGACGCCAACTGTACGACAACAAAGGCTAGGGAGTGGTTTATGGCTCTTAATAAGAGAGACATTAATATATTCATGACTCACTGCTAAATCACATTTCTAGGAGCTCTATCATTTCTAGGCACAGCGAGGCTCTGCTCCTGTGATGACATATGCATTTTTTAGTGTGAATCCTTCCTCTTCTGTAAGGAGTCTTGCAACACATGAAAAAAATAAAGATTTCCATTGCCTGTGTTTTTAAAGAGGAAAAAACCCCCCCCCCCCCCCCGCCCCCCTCAATAAAAAGGAAGGTAGAAAGAAACCAACATGGCACCTTACAGCTGTTTTTGAACCCTTAATTCTGACACCGACAAGCATATCATTCTCTTTTGTAAAATATTTCCAAGCATCTATCAAAATCCAACAAAACCCCAAGACAGAAAGCCAGGCAAAAATTTAAGAGCAGACTGACACACTCAACATTTCACCAAGGAAGGGTCTTTTGAAACCAAAAAAAAAAAAAGGCTTTACTGTCATGACGACTGACAGCTGATGAGCTGCACCGTATCGTCTGGGAACCATTTCACAAAATATCATGATGCAAAAAAGGAAAGTTTTCTAAAACTACAGGGTTTTGCCAATTGTGGTTTATTATTTTGGGGGTGTGCTCCAGAGTAATAGTTACAGATTTTTGTATGAATTCTGTGGTTTAAATGCTGAAATTCAGCTTTGGTTACATCCCCTGAGACTTCAATCCTTGTTTATGTGGTGACACGTGACAAATTAGATGTAAGTTGAACATTTAGTTACACAATATTGATTACAACAAGCTGATGATCAATATACACTGGCATCTACTGGTAACTGCCTCTTACCTACATCGCTCACTGTGTGTGTGTCTGTTGGGCTGGAAAGAAAATCCATTTTCATAACAAATTCTTATCTTTTAAATGAATGAATTTGGAGACTCCAAAAGAGAGCTCCAACATAATTACTGTTTAAAATGTTAGGATTTTTCCAATATGTGCTGAAATGACTGAACTATATCGCAAGAGCCTGTCTTGACTTTTTTTTTTTTTTTTTTTTTTTTTTTTACACACACACACACACATACTAGAATCAGACATTTAGAAACATTTTAAATTTCTTTAAAAACTGTGTGGGAACAAAATCAGTAATTTGTGATTTCTATAGAGATGAAGGGGAATTTTGCCTGCTATTGTTCAGAGACCGAACAGAACTGAACTCCAGCAATGAACTCCAGTAGTAAAACTTCTACAGGCCGTAAACTGATCAAATGCAGAAGTTGATGATTCGTTCAGTTTAACTAGACTTGTGATACTGCAAAATGGATGAAGATGGGTTTCCTTGGTATGAGCTGTAGCAAAGAGGGAATTCGCCACTGCTTTGAACAATATATTAATAATGCAGTGGAGAGCCTTTATTCCAATGCATGCACTGTAGGATCTGTTACTGAAAATGAACTTCAAAACTGAATGGCTAGTGCTTAAAACAGCAGGCTAAAGATGGTGCATCAGCATACATCGGACCTCAGTGTAATTGTGTGACATTGCCAAGTCCATTAGAGTGCAGTTTGCAAGTTGCCCCACCAGCAGCATCATTTTAACTAACATGGAGTTGTGTCTCTGTCCCAGCACCGGTGACAGGAAGGTTTCCGGAGTTCGAGTCAAGTTATTTGAAGAGTTTGTGCAACATTCATCACAATGGATCATCTTGCCAGTGCAAACTGTATACTGTATAAAAACACCAGCATTTCAAGACTGCTTATTATTTCTGATCTAAAGCAGCTGAAAAGAGTCAACTTTCCTGCCTGGATGTACTTTCTGAAGGAGATAAGACAGATTTTTCTGCAGCTGTAACAACCAACACAACTTTGTTTGGCACTTGCTTTAAACAAGAGGATTATGAACCTGGATGTTTGGGATGCCAAATGTGCTGTAAAAACCAGCAGAATCGTGAAAGCGGTTTACTCCAAGCAGCCGCTTCTACTGCATGTTGCACTTATCTTCAGGCTGCTGCAACAACAGTGAATAATAGTGGACCAGATAAAGGGGGGAAATAGCGACTGAGTGCGGAGATTAGAGCCGAGACAAAGATGTGAACAGCTCGTCTGTCCTCTTTTTCTTATTGAATAGTTTCACCTTTGATTTCTCTCAATTCCTCCCGTAGCCTACTGATGTCTGTGGCAGAATCTGTAGAACATAGCTTTGCTTTGTTAGGCAAAGTCACACAGCTAATCTTTGGACAGGCTAGGCTTTATCTTTTGTCATGTATAATACAGTAATAAACAACCACTTCTAAAATAGAGTTAGCAAGGAAGTGATCATTAGCTAACAGTGCTAAGTCTTCAGAGCACAAGTTTAGTCTTCCGAGTTTTCTTCTACAAATTTATTTATTTTTGATGGACAACATCCCCCTTCATCCTAGACCAGGGGTCTTCAGTGTTTGCAAAATAAGAGACATTTTTACCACCTGCCCCACCAAAATGATAGTTTGGAGCCGCAAAACCTATTTGACTCTAAAAAATAACTTATAAACAAAACTGTTCACATTTTATTGCTTTTTATGTGTCATGACAATAGAAAATGTCAAACCTGTGCTCCGTCAGTGCACATGCCAACACAACAGCATCAGCTCAATATCGTCAACATTGCTCGACTCATCATAAATCATTGAGTCTGCCGGAGGTAAGTCAGTTTGCTGAAACTAGATGTTTGTTGTCATATTGATGGTCCTGTCCTTGACAATCTTTTGCAGAGAGACACGTCTCTAAATTAATTGAAGTCCAAGTATAGATGCTTCAATATTATAATAATTTTTTTGTGTATTCGCCATTTGCCACCGGCCTTACTATCTCCTGAGTTGCAACAAAACCTGGATATGATCCATTTCTTTAAACTATGTCTGCATTATTCAGTTTCCAACTGAAGCTCTGATATCTATTTTTTCCCCTTTATATAATTTTCAACATGGTACTTTTCAGCAAATGTGTGTTTCTTTCTGCAAATGTCTTTTAACGTTACAATTTTTTTTGTTCTTTGCCAATTTCTTGGCACAAATCCCATATATGGTTAAGCCAGCATCGTTGGCATTGAATGCAAATTGATCTGTCCACGCAGAAATTACACTATTTTCCTTTGGAGCCAGTGATGAACGTCTGAAGAGCCACCTGTGGCTCAAGATCCGCAGGTTGCAGACCCCTGTCCTAGACCTTTCTTGTGCTTGTACATTTTTAATCTAATCAGTGTTAAAGCTCCTGTGTGGATCCATCTTTCTTATTATAAAACTTGTTGTATCTTTACCGTTTTCTCCTAATACTACATCACTGCATTACTTTGTTTTTTTGTTTGTTTACAGTGTACAAAACTCTGACACGCAAAGATTATTCAAGTTGCCATAGGAGGGTTTATAAAGATATATTCTTGAAAAAATCTTGTTCTTGGTTCATTTTGAGTCACTGGGATCATTAACCTGCAAGTTGGGATAAAACCTCCAGCACTCTGGCACTAAGGTGATTTAGAAGGACTATTAAGTAAAGAAGAGACATCTTAAGTGAACAGTTTAATTAAGCATATTTGAAAATCCTTAATCATCATGAATTTCAGAGTTAATCACCTTTACATTAAGCTATCCAGAGTCACGCAGCCGAGTAGGTGTTACGATGAGACTGAAAACGAAAATGAAAAACTGAAGGGGGCTGCAGCTCCGTTTTGGCAGACCGTTGCACAAGGTGATGCCAAATGTCTGATGTGTGTAACCTACAGACACCAGCCAGATACTAACCTCAACATAGCTGGTATATTAAATATGTGCTCTCATTATTTTCCTTAATTACTTCCTGTCCCCCTAAATAATGCAGATGTAAACACCCACAAATCAAAATCAACTTTATAGCCGAACTTCCATTGCTTCATGTCGAATCCGGTGTGTTTAAGTACGGAGCTAATACTGGCTGGACTATTTGCTGCTGCTGTCTATGTTTGCCATAAATTAGTTGTGGCTTTTAAATCAGTTTAAGCTTGCACCCTGTAATGAGCCTGGGTGTTAAGATGTCAGTAAACTGTGTCACCTGCTGTCCAGATGGCTGAAATCCAGCAAGTTGAACTCGCGGTTATCCTGAGAGTGGTAGATTGTGTCCACATCCTTTAAAAGAAACAAAGACACAAAAGCAAGCGAGAGAAAACTATAAATGGAAGGAAAGATAAATATAAGGTAATTTTTTTTCCCCAGTACTGCCAACATCCTTTAAATCCAACAATAAAAGCAAATAGTGCTTTTGTAAAGTCAGTATAGCTTTCTCACCCACTGCACTTCTTCTTTGCAGCCGATTCCATTGTAGTCACAAAGAGCTGCGTATGTCTCAGAAAAACCACCTAAAATGTGGAGAAGAAAAGATACAAATCAATCAAAGCAACATCACAACAGATCAGAAATGGCAACGGTGGAAAGGGAAGAGGTGGAAAACAGAGAAACAGAGAGGCAAGAGGGTGCATGCCAAAGATAAAAGGGACTGAGATAGTCTGCAGAAAGATTAGCTGTAAACACTGAAGTGAGATGAAAGCACAGAACAATACCATCAAAGAGTTCCTCGTGTAGATTAAGAGGATTACCAGCAGAAATTGAGATCATCCGGTGACTTTAGTCCTCTGACCCAGTTAAGGACAAGTTTTTTTGCCTGAGTCAGAGCATGCCAGAGGTCACTGAAGTGATGTCTGTGTGAATGTCCTTACTCATGTATGCTGAGGTTGACCGAACAGTAAGGGACTAACCGCAGGTTTTTGGAGCCTCCAATGACGATTCTGAACTTGGCGAAAACTTGTGACTTCCATCGGGCATGTCTCCCTCTGCTCGACAAATAGGAGGACTGAAAAGGACAAAAAAAAAAAAAGTTAAAATCAAACTTTACACAAAATTGCCTTAAAATCAACGTGGCTCATCAAGAAGATTCTGATGATATCTGTGCGAGACTTAATGACATGCATCCAACCATTTGAGACATTTCACTAAAAACCCAGACTCCTCCAAGCACATCTACACCTATGGTTTTCATTACAGTATCTGTATATTCTGCAGGAGCCCTGGCCTAGATCACTGACAAGTCCTGCTCCACTCTGAAGGTCTCCGATAAAAAATTTTATAAAAGAAGCAGATTATTATAATTTTTTCTTTCTTCCCTAAACTGTGACTAAGGCGCCTTCAACCAAGGCATTTAAACTTCCTGCTAAAGTAGTGCCCATGACATGCCTATTAGACTGACAAAAAACTGCTCCCAGGCGTAAATGATTTAACCAAAGCAACGCTTCTGTTCTCAATCCAGCAGTCCTCCTGCAAGATGTCATCATCATAATGACAATCAGAAAAACACATTGACAGACATCTTTGCATTAAATAAAGACACAAGGGGTATCTCACTAACATATAAAGGCCCGAAACTCATCAATTTCTACAAAAAAAGAGACCACAAATTAATACAATCTTTAAGATTATGCAGACTTTTTGCATTGGAAAAGATGCTAGGGGTCTTGGTTTTGCTTTGGTTGATCGCAGGTGGATGAAACTAACTTCAGTGTCAAAACTGCTTATGTCTGATCACATTGCTTTGGTCATAAATAAATAACAAGTAAAAGTCTAAATTGGATCGTCATGGCGCTGTTTGAAGCTCCCTCCTGCAAACAAATGAAAGCATTTACCTCAGCTTACTTGTGCCATTCTCTCTGAAAACTGCCTTTTATATAAAAAAAACATCCAATGTGCAGTAAACTGAAGGAATGGGATCATAAAACTTAGTAAAACACTGTGCTCATCAATAGTTCTGTGTGAATGTTTTTTCTATTCTTGGTCGAAGGACTGAGGATATAAGATGGATGTCTGAAAATCTACACGTGCACATATAAAACTGTGCTGTACCTATTTTGCCATTTTTGAAAGGATTACAACATCATACTTCTGAATTTCACGCACCCCATCCTTAATCCCGTTTGTCAACAAATCAGATGGAACACCTGGCGACATCCATGACCTTAATCCCTACTGTATCACGCATTCTCATCTTATTTTTATTCTTCTTGCATTCTGCAGTTCAATTCAGTGGCACCAATCAGTTACACAGCAGCCCCCCTTCTCCCCCTCCCCCCTTCGTTCATTCCACTCTTTATTCTCTTTAAATGTTCTCACTAGAAGCAATCTGCCGTCATCCTGATGGAAAATAGTCATTCAAAAGGAGAGTACAGGGCGGAGATAGCCTGCTGCAGATCAATATCAAGAGTAAAGTCAATCCCATTGCTTTTAAAATAGTGGATGAGACCCGGGAGAGATCATGTCCTCTCTATTTTGCCTATGACTCGAACACAACTGTATCCAGGCTTTTCTGTGGCGTGTCCACTGCACTTTGTAAGCGCTCAGGAATTCAATGCCCACTTTAGGATTTAGCAAAAACTGGATTTATGGCTGGAGGGGTTGAGTCAACAGCAGACTTGACTGCATCCTCTGATAACTCGCTGATTTTACCACCTAAGCTGTGCTGGGGAAAAATAGAAGAGAAGAACACAAAAGGGTACCAGCCAACTCTGCGTCAGCTGGCCAATTTCATTCAACCAGTGCTGGTTTTTAACGTGTCCTGTGACACAGAACTGGATTGGATACAAAATACTGCAAGACAAGAATCGATGTGACTGTTGATGGCGAAAACTGCTGCTGCCAGTCTGTCTAGCACAGGACAGTGTTGTTGTTGACGTTGGCCAACTTGTCTTTGCATGTCAGCGCATAAAACACAAAACCACAAAGACTTGTTGTATTTCTGGAGGGCTTACGCATAAATCGAGTTGTTGAAGACTCTGGAGAGGGCATAGTTGATGTGGCTGACCATGTGATCCAGATGGTCCTGAGTCTGTAGTCTCAGAGTGTAGGTGGTCTTGTCTGTATCGATGATAACCTGCATATGAACATGACTGTTTATTTCTACTGTGATCATTTAAAGTTTTACTTTGGTCCATAAATACAGGAAGTGAGTCTCTCACCTGGTGTTCTGGGTAGGTGTTCATTGCTCTGATTTCCAAAAAGTTGAATGTGACCTCCACCTGACAACAGTGAAAACATTACTGACACAGAGACATATTCCTATTTAACATAATCCTCTTGGCTCATATTTCCTTTTTTTGGTTTGGTCAAAAAAATCTTTGTACATAAGGTGAGAATGACTAAAATGAGTGAGATGGAGCTGAAGCACAAGTTAATGGCTGGTTAAACGTAGGACCACACGTTAACTAGAACCATCCCTGACAAACACTTATAACAAATCAACTACAGCTACTAAGTAATGTGGGATTGTTTAATATTCAAGATGCCCACCATTTAAGTAGCTTCCAGTTTGTGGGATACGCAGCAACCGAGGAGAGCCGTGCTAAATATTTGGACTTTGTACTTGTATTTGCGCGGGTCACAGGTACTTGCCAATACCTTTGCAAGTAACCCAGAAAAACGTTTGTACATAAATATATACACTTGATGTTAGCCACAGAAATGCTACTTGTTTAACTATTCCCATGAAAAAAAACTGATGCCATGTTTAAGATTATTTCCAAACTTTTAGATGGTGCTTTCCAAAAATATAATGAAACAAATCCTTGCTGCTTGAAAAAAAAAAAAAAAAAAAGATCTACTTGGGATTCAAACACCATAATTGGTCCTGGCATATCGGTGCATGAAGTCCAACTCTCTAAAGATATGTGACATCAAGCCATCCGTCAGAGATTTCTTCAAGTTCTGGAGG
Organism: Leptatherina wallacei; assembly: GCA_028567055.1. Taxonomy (NCBI): domain Eukaryota; kingdom Metazoa; phylum Chordata; class Actinopteri; order Atheriniformes; family Atherinidae; genus Leptatherina; species Leptatherina wallacei. The sequence goes on along the minus strand of JAOXYM010000008.1, from coordinate 7,380,252 downwards.
TTGAGATTTGTTTGTCATTTTTTGGATTTAAATATGGAGAATTAGGGGAAGAAGTCAGCACTTCAAAAATTCCTTGTTTTGCCCCTACAAAACCATCTCTGAACTAGTGTTGCAGTGTAACAAGGTCCATCACCCTGATGAAAGATTTCACTGCTATCAGGGAATTCTTTTTACATGAAAGGGTAGACTGTGTCAGTAACAATGTTTAAATGGCTGGTATGTGTCAAAGCATGATTCACATGAAAGGCAGGACCTGAGATTTTCCAGCAGAACGTTGCCCAAAGCATCAGCCATCCTTACTGGCCCTCTCTTCCCATAGTGCTCACCAGTGTCAGTACACATTGACCCACCTTCTATCTTGGTCGCCCCCATGACCATGTCACCAGTTTACTGGTTTTCCTTCAGGAAGAGCCCCCACTTATGGATCTCAAAGCACACTACATCTAACAGTCTGATATGTCTGTCTGTTCAGCTTATTGTCTCAAACCATTACAGACCAGATTATTTGTCAACTTGAACAAGGGATTTGAAGTTTTCCCACATTCGAACAGATATTTGAATTTCAAAGAATAGGTGACCATGTGTAAGCTAACAGCTAATAGCTCATAGCTAGTTAACGGTTAGCTAAAAACACTGACGCTACTCATGTCTGTTGACGTATTTCTACCAACAGAATTTCTACTATTTATGCCATCTTTAGCAATATACAAATTGGGTAAATAACTAAAATAGCTCAGCTAACATGGTACGAAGTTAACTTATCCACACCTCTAAAACAATTCAATACTCAATTTAATCTTACTTCTAGTTATAGCTGTGTATTAACATTTAGGTGAAAGCGCAAGTGAAAGCTCTTTGTTTCCACATTTTAAACAATGTTTTCCTTTAGGTTTGAATGGGGAGTGAATGAATAATGGATTCACTGTAAGGCGCTCTGGGTGCCTTGAAAAGCCCTGTAGAAGTCTAATCCATTACCATTATTAAGAACAAAAACTAGTGAGACCAAAAGGCCCAACAGCTTGAAAAGATGGCACATGTGGGGCGATGAAAAACTAAACTGCTGTAACCACCAATAAAAATAAAAATGCAAAATAAAATCTTCTCACTGGTTGCAAAATTAGTACACACCTCATGCAGGATGAGTAATCAACATCCCTTTGTCATTTTTCCAGGAAAGGACAAACGAAAATATTACAAAAAAATACTTTCAAAATGAGTTTTTTGTCCTTGGTGGTCCACTTACTAGCATAAAAGGTAATGAGTAATGCTGGACATGTCTTATAAAAGCCTTTTAACATCAAATTTGATTTCATCTGGAATTCAAACTGTTACAGCGCAATTGCTCTTATCCCCCTCTTGCCAAGAAAGCTAATACACATATTTCATAAAATGTCTCCTGCTTCTTTAGCCTTATGAAACCTCCCACTTATCATCTTTATTGTCATCATCATTCATAGCTGCGATTCTTCTGCAACATTACCACAGTCATCAAGGTTACCTTCTTTCTCCTGCTCTGAAAAATCTTCTACATTTTTCCTTTTTTTGTTTCAGCTCTATCGAATTACCACAAGATCAAGGCAGGCAAGTGAAAACCATAAAAACCATGTGTGATAGTGAGGGGGGGCATTTACCTTGGTGGGCACTTTGACAGCAAAGAGATACAGTCTCCATGTTGCCAGGACCTGAGGGGAGAAGACATTTATTTTTCTGTCATTGAGCAGGAAATGCAAAATGCAAATCACAGCAAAAAATAGCACAGCACAAACATCCAATAAAGAGAGCACATCATCTTTGCAGTTCATCCAAATGGCTTGTAAGTCATACAAAGCACTCAAGACAGTAGCAAACGAATAACTGTGTGTTTCAGGACGTTTCTGAAAGAAATATAATGATAAAATCGCAGGTCATGGGTTGTTTTGCTAAAACTATTTAACACTTATTAAACAGATCTTTCACTGGGCTAGAAAGGGAAGCGATAAAAAACACAAAGACAAAGAAGATGGCATTAGAAAAGAGGTGTGTTTTTGTCAGAGAAAAGAAAAGCATTATCATTTTTAAGTGTCTAAGGTGAAGTAAGAGTAGCAAAAATGTGAATACATTCACATTCTGCCAATGAAAATTATCTTATTCATAATTCAGAAATCCACAATTAGCATACCCCATGCATGCAGCGTGCTTCTTTACCCCTCCCAGCTCTTTCTCCAACTCTTGGCCATACTTTCACTCTGCTCTTTTGCAGCTAGCTTCCAAATTCCCCTCCTGCCTCATCCTAATTCTCTGCCTTGCATCCTGCCATTCCTCTAAATTGTCTGCTCATCTTCTTGGAAATGTGTTCATTTTTCCACATCTTCATCCTTAATCCCTAATCCCTCCATCTCCCTTTGCAACGCCGTCTCCTGTCTGGTTTGCTACACTCCTTCCCCTCTTGCCCTCACACCCTCCTCTCGCCTCCCTCCTCCCCAACTCCCCTGTCTCCTTTTCCAATTCAGTTTTTCTATTCTTTTTCTGCTCTGTCGCTTTCAATTCCTCAAGGCCTCTCTGTGCTGAATGGCTAATGGCGCCCTGCTGAGAGACGGTGAGAGAAAGAAAGAAAATGAAACGTACAAAGAAGTAGAGAGGAAGAAGAGATTGGAGGCGATAGAAAGACAAGAGACACTAGAATTCCCTCTTGATAATAGTCCACAGATTCTCATCCACAACTCCTAGAAAGGCTGGCCCTCACAGATCAGCCAAGTGTCTTAACTGTATAGACATCCAAAACAGACTCCCACAGAGCAGTGGGGCTGAATCTGACTGAAAAGGAGGAGATGGAATAATAACTCAAGAAAAAACAAATCTCTCTACACTTAGCTAGGGGAGGTGCCTTTGCAGAAGATTTTTAGTCCAAGTCAAGGCTTATTGGCCAGTTATAAAGCCACATGGGAGTAGAGGTCCTCATGGCTACCACACAGATAGAAGCACTCCAAAGCCCTGCCACCTGACAAAGGGTATCATCATGTAAACAAAGGCATTAATAATGCAAAACTTGCGATCTCGGGCCAGTTTGATCTTCCAATGCTGAGACGATTTAATGAGAAGACTTTCTCCTTTTCCCAATGTATCATTTGCAGTCTGCTGAAGTATCACTACTGACAATCAAGAATCCTGTGCAGCTGTTAAATAAAAAAAAGAAACAAAAAAAAAAACTTATAAAGAATACGTCCAGCAGAATCATGTTTAGTCATGCTACAAATCCCCTCCTTCAGATCTCAGTTCTAACCTCATATCAGCCAACTGTCCTCCATTAAAAATCAAGGCAGGATTAATGCTGTGAGCAGGCCTTTCCCCTTGTTCTATATTTTATGATTTATCCAAAACTACTAAATCAGTTGCTGGCTCTTTAATAACAAAATGGTTTTCTGTGTGCCATTTCAAAAATCTACTTTATACTGTTTGATAGTCATTAAATTAGTGAGATTTGAGTCTCAGTGTTGAGAGAACACCTGCCATCCTCTTGCATTATCTAACAGTTCAGTATGTTCACAAATAGTGAAGGAAAGTGATGGTCAAAATCATGTGCTTACACTTAAGTTGGTTTCATCCAGTCCTCCAACTCAGAGAATCAACTTTTCATGACTCAAGTCGCCGAATTAAAGTAAGTCATCACCCGATTTAACAGCCATGAGATCAGTCAAGGGTGTACGGTGGTTAGCACCGCAGCCTCACAGCAAGAAGGTTGCTGGTTTGAGCCCCGGCTGGGGGAGGGGTTAGAACAGTGGCCTTTCTGTGCAGAGTTTGCATGTTCTCCCTGTGTATACGTGGGTACTCCGGCTTCCTCCCACAGTCCAAAGACAAGTGTAACCCCTGGGTCATTTGTGTTCACTTACCTTTTCTTATTTAAGTTTTTGTTGTAAACTGATAGGTAATGCCTAAGTATGTTGTGACTATGAGTTG
>JAOXYM010000008.1:7354817-7366226 GCA_028567055.1 Leptatherina wallacei | reverse complement strand
ATACACACATTTAAATATGGGTATGACATTTTTAAGCAGAGGCCAAAAGAATGGAGCTCAAAGGGTTACGCAATTAGCTTTTTTTGTTTGTTTTTAACCAGTTTAGTTTCCATCCGGACAAATTTCTGTGCACTTTGTAACATGTTTAAATGCATTCTTTAAAAATCATAAGAAATGTTGAATTATGTAAAACCAGTTTTGCAACTGTATGCAAGTAGTGGTTTTGCAAAAACAGATAGACCACTGAGAGACTTTTTTTTTTAACTTCACTATTAATTTTATATAAAGTAATTTATGTGTCAACACAAATGAAAGGGTGAAATAAAAGTTTATTTTCACTTTAATGGATAAACACGATAAAAGTAGAAATTTACTCTAAATAAATATTTCTTAATTGATTAAGTCTAATTGGGTTCATAAATAGTGGATCGGTTTCACATATGAATGATTTATGTGCAAGACAGGGGGCTTTAAAAGTGATTAAAGACCATAAATCATCATTATACATAAACACCCACCGCCAATTTAATAAAATCGCAGTCCTGCTGAAAACATTATCCACATCTACACAGTCACCGAGCATAGAGGCAGGCCAGATCTTCAGATACACTGGCAGTAACTTGACCTCAGTTCTACTCCATGCGCGGTCCCTCCTTACAACTGCAGATCTTAAGCAGGAATGAGCACCCAAGTGTGTCCATGACTGTCAAACAGTGGCGCTCCCGTCCAGTAATAGGCCCATTATTGGTAAGAGCACAAAAACCGCAGAGTCAAAGGAGGATAAGACGGAGCAACCGATCAAGATAAATAAGTGGTGGAAGAGCCAAATCGGCAACTGGAGCATCACGACACATCAGAGATTTCCTCCCCTCTCCCCCTCCATTCTTCATTCCTTTTCCTCTAATGAGAAGCCCTCCCCTCTTCTCCTGTCAAATTCACCCACTTTTCTCTCTCTCCCTCCTTCCAAGTCTCTTTCCCCCCTCTCGGCCTTTGAAGATGCTTTGTTTTCTGAGTTGCCTCTAATCTTCAAATAGGGTGATCTAATAATGGCTGCTAGAGTGTGTGTGCAAGCAAGACTTGATGCACTGGGCTGTGTGTGTCTGTGTATATGCCTCCTGCACATGTCAAACTGCTCGTGTCTGCGTTTGAGTGTGCATTGGGTGTGTTTGAGCGTGATACAAACATGCGTGTTGATGCACCCCAACTCGTAGCCCAGGGTGCTGTTTGGATGTCATTCTGAGCCCTCCCAGTGTCTGTCTGAGATGGGTGTGGGGGAGACAGCCATGTGCAATGTGTGTGTGTGTCGCTGTATGATGGCTGGTAAAGTCAACACACGCAGACAGTTAAAAATAAGCCATCTCCGGGGGGAAACGGAGGCCGAAAAGAAGGCGTAAAATGTAGAACAAAGATCGTAACGGTAAATAGAAACTTAATGCTTTTAAAACCTGTTTGTTCCACACACACCTAACAAACCAGAGAAATCAAGATGAAAGTAGGGAAATTACGCCTTTCAGAAAGGGAGATCTGCATGAAAAGGAAAGATAAAGGCAAAAAACGGCCTCGTCTAATCCTTCAGGCTCAGAAATTATTTCGAGAAGGAGAAATTCTCCGTTGAAGATAGCCATCGGAACAATACTTTTTCTCCCCTCCAATGTTTTCCACGGGTGACATTTTCAAGCCCGAGCTATAAATTTGTGCACAGGCCAGACAAACTAACCAATCCTAACAATCCTTTGACAAACCCAGCTTTCCACCTTTCATACATCCCATCTAATGCTTTCATTAGAGTGAAAAGGTTACCTTTAAGGAGGGGAAGACCTTGACAACCCATTAGAAAGAATGCAGATGCATCTATATCTATCCCCCCCCCCCCCCCCCCCATGCCTAGAAATAATCTAGAGCAGTTGCAACAGAAGCAGCCAAAGCCCATTTGGATAGTTAAAAAAAAAAAAAAAAAAAAAAAATCTTGTAAGGCAAAGACCTAATTGAATTGCTTCTGTTGGAAAGAGGAGCTCAATACCCTTTTACAGGTTTGAGAGAAGAAGGAGGGAGGTGGGGAAGGGCATAAAGGGGAGTGAAAGTAAGAGGCGACTGGCTTGGTGGTGGGGGGCGGAGGGGGGGGAATGTGTGAGTGTGATGACGAGGGAGGAGACTAATCAAGATGGACAGATAAGGAGGGAGAGCGAAAACAAAGAGGAGATGACAAAGAGAGGCGGTAACGATGGAGATAGATGGAGGAGAAATAAGAGCAGAGGCTGAAAACCGAGAAGAGTGCTGATTAACAGTTTTGATGTGCTTATCAGGCGCATCTTTCTCGCCGTCACGCCGTGGGTGGGTTGGGGGGGGTGACTGAGCTGACTCTTGTGCATAGCAACGCCACACGGGTAACTGATCAGTCACTAATGTGGCTGACTAATTGGCAATTTCTCTCCAACAGCGGTGGCCTTGGCTCGCATGAACTCTTTCAACACATCGCAGGCTGCCCACACACCCTCTGGCATGCACTCACACTCACACACAAGTTTATTCTCCAGTTAAAAAACAATACATGACCTGTATGTACACAATGTCAGAGCTTACACACATACACAAACACACATACCACAGTGTTGCCTGTGGCATTGAGGCCATCCTGCCACATCTAATAAACTCTTGAGGATGGACTCAGTAGGCCATGGCATGGTGTCCACTTTGCTCTGCTTAGACAGCATCTGTCCTAAGCCTGATTTACATCACGTCTGTTGTACTTCTCACAAAGCGTAATCTGCGACTTCTAGTGACTCTCCCGCTCGATTCCCTCGAGTTTAGAACAACTCATTCATACTTAATGTCTTAAATATAAAGTCGTCTTCACTTCAGATATCAATACAGCTTTCAGGTGACCTGAGGTGACAGTAGGGAGTGGGGAGGGGGGGGAGGGGTCCCTGTAGAGACAAAGCATCGGCTGCTCTCACCAGGATTCTGTCCTCAGATTTGCCGCTTCTGGTTTCTTGCTTGATGGCACGCACAAACTTAATGGCCTGTTTATCCAGCACCTTCCTGATGCTCTCTGAGTAGGAAAAAAACAAAACACAAAAACAAGGGAGAGTTAATTACAAAGTGTAAACACATCACACAATGGCTCTGCCTTGAAATGTGAACAGAAACACAACAAAAAAAAAGCTTTCAAGGGGGAAAACCATTTTCAAATACACATAGCCTGGTGATAGATGAGTAAAACCTGAATAAATGAAAAGAAACATGAAGGATCCATCAGTGTTCTCCACAGATTTTCTAATATCTAGAAAAACACCAAAACATTACCGGGGCTGTTATTATTCACTGCCCGACTGGATGATTTCTCTTCATGTGCACACTAGGAGGAGGATGATATAACTTCACATCATTTCTCATCCATGTCAAGAAAATATATTTCATTTATATGCACTGGCAACAACAGAGATTTCAGTGAATTGGACAGTAGATTTGGATAAAGCAAACACTGCACACAGGAGATTCCCGTAATACTCAAGATTATGTCAGACCTGCACATTTTTAGAGGTGAAGGGAAAAAGAAAAAAAAAAAAAAAACTCACTGCTTGGCAGCATATATTTGGGAGTCTGAAATAACTGCCAACTGAAAAACTCCCAAAACACTAAAAACAGAAAAATATATCAAATTGGTTTGGAGTTCCATTGTCCTGAAAATATCTCACTCAGTGAGCCGGTCAGATTCAAAGTGTGTTCCTGTTTTACAATCCCCCAATCAGAGTAGACATATCTACCCCCCCACCCCCCAACTTCTAGTTTAAATTGTGCTGCATGTTGTACACCTGAAGTCTGAACCTTTGTTATTAGTCAGCAGTTAGATAATTCATTTAAGGAAGAAACTATACACTTATGCCCGTCTGTATTTTGCTGAATGTTTCATATATTTCCACTACTAAATCTTATTTGTCACATTTATGGAGTCGATATGAGACGGAGGAATTCTGACCCGTTTTTGACTGCCGATTTCATCTGCTAGCCATGTGGCATCCATGTTTAACATGAGCCAGTTCAGCACATGAATCCTAAGAATGAGTTTGAGCCTACGAAATGGATCAGGACCAACTATCTGTAGTCGAATAAAACTGCCAGTCAAGTGTTTTTTTCGGTCAGTTGGTGTGTGGTGGTCCAAGCTCAGTTCGCCATGTGTGCTAGCATAAACTCTCAGGATATTACCTTGCATCCTCTTATAAAATAAAAAATGTTTCACGGGTCATTAAGTTCAAATTGCATCCAAATATAAATTTACATGGCAACTCAAAACTGTGGGACAGATCTATACAAACACAGCTGGAGAAGTTGAGTTGCTAACTCAGTGCCCTAAAAACTAGCTGCGATGTAAAGATCTGTTTTAAAGAGACGGTTGTACTGAATCTCAGCACAGCATACACATTTAAGAACTCAGTCAACTTGCTAAAAAGATGCATAATGTCTCCTTTAAATGATTCCAAAAAAGATTCACTGCAAGTCCATTAAATGGCTTCATTCAAGAGCTTCAAACTGAACCACGTGGTCTTCTTCAGCTAATCAAGTTTGTTCTATGTCAAGACTTAACTGGCAAGAAAGAGGCCGGCACCGACCTGCATTACAGTCAAAAGTGAAGATAAAGCACTTAAAATCAATTTGCTGAGGAGCCAAGTGATGTAAAGTGTAGATATTTCCTGGTTTCCTGAGCCTTATGTGATGTTAAAATGAATATGCTTGGGTGGAGATGAGTTAAATCAGACAAGCTGCTGTAGCTTTTGAGGTCGGGTCGTCATCCCTCGCTGGAAGATGGTTGATTTGATCTCCAATTTCTCCAGGGTACATATGAAAGCACCCCCTGGTGTACGGCAGCATTTACTGAACCCGACACTACCCCCTATTGTGCTCGTTGTAAGTCGTTTTTCCATTATAGTGACTTTTAATAGTAGCGTAAGCTGAACATCAGGGAATTAAGACTTGGATTTAGGACACCAGCAGGTGACATTTTTTGGAAACAATCCTACGAAGACAAATCGGGGAATCTGCTACTGTGGAGATTTCTTGGAACTATTCCACAAAAGAGTCTTGCTTTAACGTGGATATATATTGATATATGTGTGTGTGTGTGCATATTCCAATAAAAGTGCCATGTCCTCCATGATTTGTGTCTGGTTTTAAAGTTAAGGGAGAGACAGATGGATGAAGGATAAAACAGTCCCAAGCAGACAAGTACAGTCAGAACTGGACTATTTTCACCTTCTTAAAAGAAACAAAAGCCGCTGCCAGGTTCATCTCAGTGGAACCGAACCCACGTTCCTGAGCTGCAACCTTCAGGGACCTGCTCTCCACCGTGCTGGGTGACCCTGCTAAAACTCACTGAACCGAACGAGAGGCCGCCTCCATTTACATCCTCTCCGCAGCCACCAACATAATACAACTCGCCATTCACAAACACAATGTCAACCTATATGGCTCAGACTGCAAACAGGCTCATATGCCTGCAAGCTGTGTGATACTCTCAGCACACATTTCAAAGAGGCCCACCATGCTAAATATGCCTCATGGAGCCCAGCAGATGGAGAAGCACCCAGTCATGCTGTGTCACGACACTATTGTGTCACAACTCTCTCACTGTTATTGCGCTCTCCCCATCCAGCCACATCCAAGTTGGCTGTCGCGCTTGACTGAGCAGCGGCAGATGCGGGGAGGATGAGGGGAAGATGAGGGAGGTTGGGGTGGGCGGGTGGGGAGGCTGGTGGAATGAAAGCGGGATCAGCTGAAGGCAAACACGGAGTTATTGACGTTAAGCTGGGTAAGACCCAATCACTTAAACCTTTTAACTTACTATGAAGCACCCCAAGACCTGCTGAAGTGACCTCAGCATCTGCTCCCAAAAGGCAAAAAAGAAGGGCAGGAGGAGGAGAAAGGAAAGAAGAACAAACATGCCCCCAGAATCTCCTTATAGCCTACTCTCACTGACTTTTATGACTTAAATTAAGTCCCACACACACACTTCCTCCCCATCCTGTCCTCAATTGGCAGGTGTGTTAATGAGCCTAACACCGCCTGGTGCTTATCAGCAGGCCGGACAGAAGGGGCTTGACAAGGTTGAGCTGGTAAACAGCGGGACTTAACTTGTCGCATCAGGATAATTAACAGTGAGAGACGCAGCTTCTTTGACATCTTACGGTCCAAACACGGCGATGCGTTTGTGCACCGAGTCTGTGTGCTGCTGAACCCCATGCAGCTTCCCGCACGCAAAGCGCTCCCGGTCACATCTAAACTCCCACGCACACACGCGCAGGGAGACAAGAAAAAAATAAAGAGATAAAAACTCCAAATGAATGCGCACACGCACTCACTGTTCAAAGTGTTTAAAAATAACTCAGCAGGACCCATGTGCGCTATTAGTTTCACGGCGGACCCTGATGACAAAAATCAATCCCAAAGTGTAGGCTACGCTCCTGCACAGATCGATTAGATTACAAATCCTCACGAGCTTCAAGAGTCTTTTTATTTTAAAAGCGGGTTTGGGTTTTTTTGTTGTTTGTTTTTTTGCCTCGGGACGCATTTCCTGAATGAGCAGCTGTTTAAAGAACAGCTGAGTGGAGAAAAATCAAAACATACGCATCCTAGTCTCACACCACTCATTTTACCCGACTTAGAAGGAATTAACAAGAGGTGAAAACACTCCTCCAAAAAAAAAAAGTAATGTTGAACTCACCTGTGATTTCCCTGCTGACGTTAACGAAACCCGTCGATGTGGTCTCCTTTGAGGCCATGGTGCGCTCCTCCCGCCCTTCCGGCCGCTTCTTCTTCCTCTCCTCTCTTTTTAAATGTCCCCCTCAGACCGGCTCTCTGTGCTCACTTCTTTCCAGCGTTTTTCCTCTCTCCTAAACGCCCCGCGCCGGCAGGTGCACGCTAAGGACGTAGCAACAGTCCGTATAGTGAGGCGTGAAGCGACGCCGCGGTGCGCACTGGCAAAATCCAACGAGCGCCTCCGACTTGAGCACTCAGGCAGAGAGGAGAAAGAGGGAAAGGGTGGGAGTGAAAGAGAGGGGAAGACGGAGAGAGAGAGAGAGAGAGAGAGAGAGAGAGAGAGAAGGGGGGGGGGGGGGTAGTTGGGTGTTTATCTTCTTGTTTGAAATGGGCCCTGATCAATTGATATGATAGAATTACTCTTATAAAAGAACGAGTCAGTCTCTGCAAAAAACTGAAAAATTGTCTAGAGCTCATTTTTGAGGGGGACACTGTCGCTTCAATATAGTTTGTGTTCACATCCAGGGGCGTATCCAGGATATTCTTTAATGTGGTGGCCAAGAACACAAAAGTTAGTGTGGGGTGGCCAATCAATAAATACCACAAACTAAAAAGTCTACTAGGATCATTGGTAACTTGTTAAAATCAGTGTGTGAAATATATGGATTCTTGGATTTCTGGAAGCCTTTAAATAAGTCATTTTAAAACAAACTCCTACTTACAGAGTTTAAAGAATTCTTGTCAAGGTGTAGTCCAGAGGAGGAATTCATAGACTGGAGGGAGGTGGATGAGATAATATGATTTATCAGCCCCAAACTAAAGACAATGGAACCGCTTCTTTACTGTCAATGACCCCGGGAGAAGTGATGACAATGGTAGAGGAGGAGTTTGCTACTTAAATGGAGGGGAGATCGTTTGTTGGTGAAAGAGGCTTTGCCAAAACAAAAGAGGCATGGATCTCTCAGGGTGAAATTTATCATAAAAATGATTTTTTTTTTAAGTTAAAAGTAAGCCATAATTTTGTGCACTTTTCTTTAAAGTTGTAGTCTGCAAAATTCAACAGTGTGTACTGGAGATCTCTTTAAAAGATGACAATTAGTCTGATTTATATGTTCCATCCATGTGGTTTAAAACAGGATTTCTTGAGGAACAAGTCGTCGGATATGAGTAGGTCATGCAGCTGATGCCCCGGCTGATTGACCTTTCTAAATGTGGTGAAAACTCCTTCACAGCTTGCCACCATGTTGCCCAGACAGTAAATAGTGAGGACCCACTAAGTCCAATCTATTTACCACTCAGGCGAGGACGTCACCAGGATGACCCACTCAGATCTGACGCTGTGTTTGGAGAGAACTCCCCTTTTAAACCACATGGGGGGGACAAACAAATCACAGTGGGTTTGCAAATAAACTCAGATAATGTCCCAACATGATAAATAATGTTATGGCCTTTATTTATGTTCAGAAGGTAACTTTATATTGAAATGATTCCTTCATATTTCTTCATATAATTATAATTCTGTTTAGCTGCCCAAAGCAACAAGTTATGCCCCAATCCAACTCCTATATACTGCATTGATCTTATTTACTAAGAGACCTCCTATGGACACTAGCAACGTTTACATGGACAAATATTTAATCTATCCGATTGAAAACAATCTTATCTGAGATTCCAGCTGCCACGTTTACATGGACGCTGGATAAAATGATCCGATCCGTTGTGTGTTTATATGATTGACAGATTTAATTTATTCCATCCCTTTTTGGAAATGCACAGTGCTACTAATAAAAGCCTTAAAACCAATGTGTGCAAAATTATGACTTTATCAACTCTTCTATTTATTTATTATCAACTTCACTCTGAAAGATCCATGCTTCCTTTGTTTAGGTAAAGCTTCTTTCCACCAGCAAATGCTTTCCACTCCATTTAAGTGACAAACTCCCCCTCCCCCACTCTTCATCACTTCTCCCTGATCATAGGCCGTCTAACTGAAAACGAATTGACTCATTGCTTAAGGACAATAATGAAATGCATAACAAGAAACAGACTGCCGGAGAAACTAAGGAAAAGAGCAAAGGGGTAGCATGGAAGACAATAAAACAATAACAAAACAATGACAATGATCTGTCAAAGAACAAAAGAAACAAAGGGGTATACATACACTGAGGAGAGCTAACTAAAGGAGGCGCAGGTGGAGCAAATGGCAAATTAAGACCAGGTGTGTAGTGAACAGGAAACAAAGAGAACAGGGCATTTAACAGGTTGGACCATTGACTGTAAAATATATGGACAGAACCTCTGTCACATGACTTGTAGGTTTCTGAAGAGCTGAATCGAGGCTCATTAGGTGGTTCCCACCTTCACCATCTTGGTAGCATCACGAGTCTCTACACCCGCGGTAAATACAAAAATGGGTGACAAGGTGGTGCTGAGAAAGGGGCTGTGAGCATGGGGACGTATGATTGACACCCATCAAACTCTGCTGCCTTTAGCTAAGAGCTCACCCGAGCTAACGGGAGCTAATCAGCTAACAGAGGTTGGCAGGCTAATGCTAAAGGCCCATTTACACTGGGTGCATATCCGGTGCGGAGGCCGCGTCACAGATGGCAACTAATAGCCCCCGTTTTAGTCAATGGTGTGGTTCACACCGGATACGCTGTGGTGCGTGTCGGATGCGCCCCAGAAGCGCCTCTTTGCGGCTCTCCGCTAAATATAGGAGCACGGAGCAAGCATCCAGAATGCATCAAGCTCAGCAATTCAGATAGGACCAGACAGGAAATCAGAGACGGCATCTGTGTAAAGCATCTGGTAAAAATTCAAAATATATCATATGCCGTGCAGATTTGCGATCACTGAACTATATGAGTGTTTCGTCAATGGAAGTTACAAAAAATTGATTAATGACAACAAAAAACACAATTTAACATGTGGACAAAATGATCCATTTGGCTGGAGTTATGGTAGGGTTATGGAGGCATGGTAGTAGCACAAAACTTATAAAGATGGATCCAAGAGAAAACAATGATATCAGGCGTGATCTCGCAATTTTACTGTAAATTCGTGGTCTCACGGATGCAGCAGAGAGGACTGAACCTGCATCTCACACGCATTCGTTGTGAATTGGCGCACTGCAGAGGTCGGAACAAAACCGCAGCCCAGTCGGAATGCAGCGCACACGCGCCCGGTGGAAATGGGCCTTTAGGCGGCTAAAAAACACAGCTGTGCTACCCTCTGCCTCCTTGCCGCCCGATATGTGGCACCTGTCAATCAAAAGGACACGCCCCTAATTATGAAGAATTTCAAGATTAGATAACATCTAAACAGATGAATTATAAAAAAAAATCAGTCCCCCCACAGTTGTCATGAAGGCAAACTTGATCTATTAAACCTAAAATGTTTTTTTGTAACAGGCTGTAAACATTTCTGCTGTTGGCCTTTTTAACATGGGAGTCTATGGGGATTGACTCCCTTTTGGAGCCAGCCCCTAGTGGATGAGGGATGAACTGCAATTTTTGGCACTTCTGCATTGGCTTCAGTTTTCTCTGCCGGAGGTTGCCCCTTGGGTTGGACTCAAAGACAACCCAGAACAGAAACTGAGAAACAGACTAGGACAGAAACAAAACAACTGAAGCAAAAACCCATGAACCATTAAAACATTATACGAGATATGAACTTTGAAAAATAACTGATTGGTAATACAAACACAAAAAGTCCTTTATCTCACAGAGAAAATAACGGTTTTAAACATTACCCATACTGCAGAGTAAAGACCAATGATTAACACTCAACAGAAGTGCAGATGTTCATGTAGCTGTTACTGGCTGAAATGTGGCTCAGACGGTCACCCACCAAACCCTCAAACCTCACTATCCCAGTCTCATGTCCTATATTTCACACGCTTGTTAGCCACATATCAGTCACAATTGAACAAATACATCCGTAACATTTGTTGTCACCTTCTGTCATCAATTGAGAAAACATATTTATATTTGATGACACTACTCAACTTTATTTATATAACACTTTCCCAAATGCACAATAATCACCATTGTTTTCATCTAGTCTTTTCTTGTCATTTTAAGTTTTGTTTTAGACTGATCCCTTCACACTTCTCAAACAGTCTGAAGAGTGAGTCAGACTGTTGTCTTTATTCAAAGTGACAAAGCTTTACATTTCCCCGCACTGAAAAAGATAAACAAAAGCTGTTTTACCAAAAGACACTATTAGAGATAACATTTAGAGAAGCACTCAGAGAGCGCAGACCTCCACCAAACCATGTGCGACTCACCTGAGATAAAACCCCAAAAGGCAATACAGCCCACCCAGTAGCCCCTATATTTAGAACCTTCTGGATCACCAGATCCAGAATATCAACATGATCCAGGTCAAACAATGTGGGGTTATAACATCTAGCTGTAACTACAAGATGGCCTGTTGCAGGGTTTTATTACATTTTGGACATGGCTGCACCAATGACTGTAAAATGAAATGGACAGACCATCCGGGAATTTTGTGAAGAGCTGAAAAGAAGCTCATTGGGAGGTTCCAACCATCGCCGTTTTAGCAACGTAACGAGTCTCGCGACTCCCGGAAAACCCAAAAATGGGCAACGAGGAGGCGCGGAGAGGGGGGCTGGAGCGTGGGGAGGGATGATTGACA
>JAOXYM010000008.1:7321504-7339277 GCA_028567055.1 Leptatherina wallacei | reverse complement strand
AATTTTACAAGTATGTAGCATCTGGGCCATACTTTAATTTGAAATAAAGTTACACGAAGTGACACCCTCGCTTTAAACAAATACACTTTTGATGGCAAATTATCCTGTTTTTAGCAAATTGTGGTAAAAGCATGGCATCTTTTAAATAAAACATATAATAGAAATGGTCATTAAATAGCAGGAACAAATTAAAAAAGTAAAATGAAGTTTTTTTTTTGTTTTTTTTTTAAAAAGCTACCCTCTAAAGAAACTGTTCAGTGAGCATTTTAGTGATGCATGCAGCTCCTGCAGATCCTTATTCACTCAGACATTAATTTTCTTTGCCCATCTGCTCTTGCTCTGGGGCATCGGAGCAGGAACCCTCCCCTCCCTGCACAAACATGTGCTGGGAGGAAAGCGTGACTCAAGAAATGACTTTGTTCGGTTGAAAATGATCTGTGAGAAAACAAGAGTATGTGTAATTTGGTACTCATTCATAGAGACAAACACAGCTCTATCTGAAGCAGGCAGGAAACAGTGTTAATGCAGTTTGATTCTTGGAGGATCTGAATGCGCATTATGAGCCTGAACATGACCTAAGACAGAGAAGAAAAGTTAATTTGGTGTGCAAATGCCAAACCAAAACAACTGGCTGTTTCCACTTAAAAGAGCTGCTCCAGTGCGTCTCTTGACACCACAAAACTTTTGATCTCGACTGCAGCTCGCGCGGAAAGGCTCACATTTGCGACTGTTCATCATTTACAGTGTGGAAATTTTTAGAGGGAGATGGATTATATGACTGTGTAAATACAGCTTGTTTAATTATTCTAATTGAATATGCTCAACATTTTCTCACACTACAGTTTCAGACTGTGTTCTTTCCACCATTTTTTTTATTAAAATAGCAACATGTATCTTCATAGAACTTTATCACAAAGTTAATAAATAGTGTTTTAGTGCCAATTATCAGCAGTAATTATAAAGCAGTTAATATTGATGACTAAATAGATAAAATAAGTATTTTTCTACTTTCAGGAGTAGCTTCATTTTTGTGTCATAGATTCAACAGTGTCGGAAACATTTTGCTCCATGTTGACATGATAGCATCACACAGTTGCTGCAAATCCATGATGAGAATCTCCCGTTCCACCACATCCCAAAGGTGGAATATTGGATTGGGATCTGGTGACTGTGGAGGCCATTGGAGTACAGTGAATTCATGTTCAGGAAACTAGTTTGGAGACGATCTGGGCTTTGTGACATGGTGCATTATCCTGCTGGAAGTAGCCATCAGAAGATGTTCCACTGTGGTCTTAAAGAGGTGGACATGGTCAGCAACAATACCCAGGTAGACATTGGTACTAAGTGTGCCAAGAACATATTCCCCACATCATTACACCACCAGGCCACCATGTTGTCTTGATACAAGACAGCATGGATCCATGCCAATGCCGTTTTCATCTGAATGTTGCAGATGAATTGGAGACTGATCAGACCTGGCAACATTTTTCTAAATCTTCTATTGTCCAGTGTTGGTGAGTCTATGTGAATTGTAGCCTCAGTTTCCTGTTCTGAGCTGACAGGAGTGGCACCCAGTGTGGTCTTCTGCTGCTGTAGCCCATCTGCTTCAAGGCTGGATGTGTGGTGTATGTTCAGAGATGCTATTCTGCATACTTTGGCTCGAACCAGTTGTTATTTGAGTTCCTGTTGCCTTTCTATCATCTCAACCAGTCTGCCCATTCTCCTCTGACCCCTGGCATCTACAAGGCATTTTTTTCCAGACAACTGCTGCGATATTTTCTCTTTTTCAGACCATGCTCTGTAAACCCGAGAGATTATTGTGGGTGAAAATCCCAGTAGATCTATAGTTTTTTAATTAATACTCTCAGACCAGTCAGTCTGGCACCAACAGCCATGCCAGGTTCCCCTTTCTTCCTCATTTGATGCTCAGTTTAACTTCAAGTCATCTTGACCATGTCTACATATCTAAATGCATTGCTAAATGAGTTGCTGGCATGTGATATCTGCTCTTGAAAATGATAAGATGTCTACATTTAACATGAAACAGTCAACCATGCTCAAAAGTAATAAAATAACTAGTTTCAAGGCTCTATCATGCATCTGTTTTTATCTTTCCAAATTGTTTGCATTTCAAAATGTCACATATTACATAACTAATGCATGCTTACAGGCACCTTTAGAAAAGCAGGAGGGGAGTAGACGTTGGTGTTATGTGACAGTCACACAAGAAAACATAGTTTGTCGCATCTGATTCAACAACTTGTCACTTTTTGACTTACCTGACAGTTGCAGTTGCTTATCAATAAATAAAAAGTTCTAGGTTTGCATAACATGGACGTAACACTTTCCCCTATAAAACAACAGGCAATGAAAAATGGATGTCTCCCAATTTTTGTGATGTGTTTTTCTGTTTTCAATGTTATAAAATGAATTTCTCACTTTACCCTTGAGAAGACATGGAGTGCAGCTACATCTTTGTGCCACTTGAGTCCTGACCAGTGTTCACCTTTCATCTGCTACAAAATCCTATTAAAGAAAAAAAAGATGGTTGAAGGTTTAAGAAAACTGAAAAATTGATAACTTATATCTGCAAGGTTTGCCTTTAATGTAACACAAAGTTTATTATTAGGATAAAAACCATAAATTGAATTGCTTTATCTGAAAAAACCCAACAACCTTGTAAGTGTTTGTGGACATGACGACCATGTCAGACATTTTCAAGGTGAGCCAAGCGGCCCTTTGTGTGTCCATGCCACGGTTTCAGCTGGAAGTGGGAGCCTCGGTGAGGTTTCTTCTTCCATCTGACTTCATCTATACATTTTGCAGGACACCAGATCCCTAATTAGAAGAAAACTTTTTCACAAGTTCTGTGTAACCTCATGGACCAGAACAGAAAGAAATATCAGTACAAATATAGCATAGGTAAAGTTTAAGGTTACAACAATGATGCTTGATGAGGCTGTCATAGCCGCATAGAAAACAACTCAGTTACTGTAGCTTTGAAAAGGTTTAACAAACAAACTTTTTTCACTCCCACAAAAAAGAGGAAGATGTTCAACATCATGTTACAAGCTCGATATCTTTACAACCTCAATTTGTCCAGGGGGGATGATGGACTACGAGGAGTATGGTAGAAATCTCCGGGTGAGAATATATAAGAGGCGGAAGTTTTTCTTTTTGCTATGGACCCCTACAACGATCTGCCCTTCTGGCTAGTCTTTTTCTAACAAAGATCAGGGTGCATTATGGTTTCATCAGACTAGTCAAGCTGAAAGAGAACAAGCCAGAGAGTATAACAGAATTGTCAGTCTTGTTCAGAGCTACATGTCACTTTATCTATGATTCACGTAAAAAAAAAAAAAATCTTTCCATGAGTTCAAAAGTCCACCAGTCGAGGGAAAAAAGGTTGAACTGGAGCTCATTGTGCAATCTAAAACTGTCTGCCTCGGAATAATTTCACTTAGGTTGAAAAAAAGGTCTTGAAACAAATCTCACTGCACTGACAGCTAGGTTTTCTCAGCACATTTCTCTGGAGTGTTTCAGACTTTGTACAGGATTAATGATTTATTTACTCAGTTATATGCAGTACAGGCTTTTCCACTTATCAGAGCATCAAAGTAAAAATGTTAGAAAATAGATTAGTAGTCTGATGAAATATCTATCCCCACTTTTTCAAGATTTCTAGAATATACTGTATATTCCACATGGATATTCTAAAGCAGCCGTACCTTGATATCTCTCAGTAGGAGCAGGGGACAAACACGGAGTCACTCATCAATCACAGGCTCCAAATCTAATTATTTTTCAATAACCAGCTAGCAAAAAACAAAAAGAAGAGAAACTGTTCTTCTTTTGTTTTGTACAAATGACAGATGTCCTTGCTTTTTCATTTTAAGCTTTTGGGATTCAGGAACTGAGGAAAGAATGAGAGGAAATGTAAAGAGAAAGAAAAGATTTATGATGCTCTGAATAAAGCTAGATTTGTCAAGGTCTAACCTCCTACAGTTTTTCATTTAAAACCTTCTTTCAGTATATGTTTTAATATGAACAGAGTGATTTATGAAACATTATTGGAGAATTACTTGTATCCTTGAAACTTACATGAAACATTGATTTAAACTAATCAATTCTTACAGTACTACGTAAGTACTGTAAGAAGCCATGTGTTAGTGTTTGTGTGTATTCCCCTACTTAATTCTAGTCATAACTGACCGGAAGGGGTGTTGATTGAACAGATATATCAAGAGTCAAGCAGTTCATGTTATTGTCCTCAAATGTAGACATTAGCTGTAATAAACCTGAACTCTTGTGCTTCAGTGCCATTGTGCCGGATGTAATAAATACCATACTGAAGAATTTCTATTTTGGAGTCTCTTGTACCACTACATAAAAAATAAAAAATAAAAAAAGTTTTATATTTGTTGCAGCATTAGCACAGAAGGGAAAAGGTCTTATTGTCTCCAAATCATGAACAACAAACTACTTGTGGATGGTGCTGTAGGGTTTACTATAAAAATCTTCATCATGATTTATCCCCTGGGAGCATAAATGTGCTTAGCAACTCTCTTTTTAATAAGAATGTCCTCTTCCCAAAAAATGATCCCATGGGTTGTTTGTTCCAGCTGGAAGTAATGACCTCCAATTCTGTTCAAAGAATATACAACCTCTAATGGTCTTAAACTGTGGTGCGTTTATGATGCCAAAATGGTGACAGCAGTGTCATACAGAGGATGAATTTTATAACCTGACCATGATGTTTTTTATGCCAAAGTTTAAATCATGTTATTGCTTGTATTCGCGTGACGTCACATCTGCCTCAGTAGCTCTGTTCAACATTAAATGGTGCTGTTTTTCTAGACCAGTGTGTTAGCTGGAAAATACCTTATAGGTTTGTGCTGCTGTTGATTGTTAATCATTCAAATCATGAAACTGATGTTACTTCAAAGAGAGAGAAAACCAAGGATTTTATGAAAAAATGTTGAAAAATATGGCTTGCAAACTTTTTGTTGAGGAGCTGAGTCAAAGTTTGCCAGAAGTTGCCATCACACAGCTCAACTGTTTTAAGGTGTTTAGTGTGTGTAACTTTGCTTGGATGACGTTTTGCATCTTCCTTGCACATTAGCCATTTTGGTTTTTTTGACAACCAGTCTCTTCCCCAGAAGCATGCCAACACATGAGAAGAAGTCATGTGATTGAATACGAGCAATTGCCTCAACCCAACCCCAAACCTGTACAACACAGCCAGGGTAACTTTAAGGGATCAGGGTTAAATGAAATATCAAAGATCCCGCTGAGCAGTACAACATACACTGGTTAACAATCAGTTAGTCAACACAGATTTTTCTGACTCTGAAATTCAGGCACATCTGACATCAGATGACCGATCCTTGTCATATATTCTAGCTGGCTGAAGTGCAACACAGCTGCTGCAGCCAAAGTAGGAAAACTGACAAACAAACAAAAGAATGCTGACTGTGTAAACGCATAAATTAAACCTGATAAACTCTCGAGCTGATGATGTACAAGCGTTCTTGGGCAAGATACTGAACCCCAAGCTGCCTTTGATGTGTTCATATGTGTGATAGGTAGAAAACAACACATGGATTACTACTCAGGATTTGTGTGTGAGTGTGGACATGAATGGGGGAATGTGGCTTGTAGAATATAAACAATGTAATCAATTTAGTTAAATTATTATGCTGCAGGTTGATTTTTGAAGCGTGTATGAAGGTCAATGCAACACTGACTGTTGTAACTGCATTTTGCACCAAATAAAGAACAAACTGTGAAGCAATTAAAAGCATTCAGTACTATAAAGATCAAAGTTCATTACAGTTATTCAGGAAATCCAGACATAGTCTACGTGTGAAACACCCTCAGTTCAGAATCATAATCACATCATTAAAAATACTAGTAGTATCTCCAAACTTCATGATAATTCCAAGTGTCACAAAAGCCTTAACTTAAGCTCTCTTGCTAATGAAAATCCTGCTGAAAGAAAGTAGGCCATGTGTTTTAGAACAGCAGTTTAAAGATGCACTCTGCAACTTTCCGACCTTAGAACCTTTTTGTTTCGGGCTCATTTGATGGCACAGTGACATCTGTTATGTGCATTTTCTGGAGCTGTCACTGCCAAGAAGTGTCCTGAAGCTGAGAAACCATACTAAGCAACCTTTTCTTCCAGGATGCCGTGTGACGAGTTGAGTTTTGCTTTACACACCGTGTTACACGGTTGCAACTGGATATCAACATATTGGCTGTTTTGAACATGCACCAGGGCTGATTCAGCAAAGAAACCCAAGATTAGACATTATTAGAGGAAATAAGGAAAAGAAAGAGAGAAAGTGACAAGAGATAAGATAACAGTAAACACCAGGCTGACTTTTACTGGCAGGAAAGAGCTCAGAGAGGAGACAGGATGCTAGATGTTCAACTTTGGCGTTTGGGAGATTCACAGTGAAAAAATCTCCTAAAGTTCAGTACAGTGATGGGCATAACGGCGTTAAAATAAATGGTGTTACAAACGGTCATGACTTTTTTCAGAAACGGGTAATCTAACTAATTACTCTTTCCATCGTTAAAACGCCGTAACATTTACTGACGTTTACTAACAGCGCGTTACTATTGTAAGATGAAATTCATTTTTGTTTTGGTTGAACTGAAGTTTCACATCTGTTGGGACCATATTTTGCTGCTGCTGTAGTGGAGAGGAGGCGGAGTGATACGGTTGAAACTGGAGAATACGCTAAAGAGTAGAAGAAGAGTTGCCGTGTTCCGTTGTGACTGGGTGCTAGCTAATAATAAAACAGCTAAGAATAAAGCGGCTAAGAATAAAGCAGCATAAAGCAGCACCTTACCCACGACCCGAATTCAGTTAGTAGTTAATGCAGAAGATGCAGATAGTGGTAAGAAAGTAAAAAGTAACGGAATAATTACTTTCCAGAGTAATTAGTTATTTCTATAATGCTGTGACTTCGTTACTAACACAGTTACTTTTTGGGAGAAGTAACTAGTAACCATAATTAATTGCTTTTTTAAACTAACGTGCCCAACAATGGTTCAGTCTTACTGCTTTAAGAATGAAACCAAATCTAAACCAGTTATATTTCTGGCTTGACAAGTGGGATGACTTATTCCTGGTGGTGTCAAGAACGTAGCAGCTGCTGCTGAGAGTATTTCAAAATTATGATGAAGCTTAATGTGATCATTGAGTTAATCAAACCAAACATTGTAATTCTGGATTACTGTCTGTGATCCACCCAAGGATCCTTAAATGTTCCCTTTACATCAGTTTTAAAATAAATATTTAAAAGTGTCCATTTTCAAAAGATTTATTGCAGCTCTAATTACGATAGCTCTATTTTGATTTATTTGTGGCCTCACTTTTTGTAATCACTTGCTCATTGCTTATTCAGGACTTCCCACATCTCTGCCCTTTATTTTATAGACAGCCATGTTTACCCATCTTTCACAGCAGCTATCA
This sequence comes from Leptatherina wallacei, assembly GCA_028567055.1. Taxonomy (NCBI): domain Eukaryota; kingdom Metazoa; phylum Chordata; class Actinopteri; order Atheriniformes; family Atherinidae; genus Leptatherina; species Leptatherina wallacei. The sequence continues at coordinate 7,331,794 of JAOXYM010000008.1, read as the reverse complement.
AATAAGCAGCTGTGGTCTATATTTTCCACCACAGCATTCATAAGGGACTGAAGACAGTGAGACAGCTGGGTTGTAAAATGCATTGCTTCTATGAGTCTTTAAAATATATGAAATTATCACCTTGAGACTTAATAGAGAGTTGTCTGTCAGTCTTAATCTCAGTCTTTTTGTGTTGAAGCCTCTCATGGGAGTTCATTATGACCCTTTGTAACTGAAACTCAACAGGGAATTTGGAATAATAATAGGAAAAATGGGAAATGCAATCACTGAGGCTTGGAGCTGGAGAACAGTGAGCTGAATATGAGCAGCTGAAAGAATTAGAGAAAAGTCTATTCTGCATCCAAAGGGGATACTTTATTCTTTCATTACTGTGTTTTTTCCCAAAGACAAAATCAGTTTATTTGTTCCAGCTTTCCGTTTTTCATGATATCCTCCAACAGCGAATCCACAAGCTGAAACATGGCAACAGTGCAAGAGGCTTTTTTGTGTAATGTCCAAGCCAGGGGGCAAAAAAAGTATGAGGCAGGCAGAGGATGCAGGCAGAGCAGATTGATGGACATGGATGAAAGGGAATCGTCACTGACTCCGAGGCTTCTGAAGCGAGAAGTCAGAGAGGGGGGGTGGGGTTGGGGGGGGGATTCATGGTGTGCAAAAAAGGGCAGCTGAAAATGTATGAAAAAAACTTGCACAAAGCAAAGTACATATTCTACACACATCGTATGACCTCGGGTATTATAATATGGTAAATATTCATGATTCAATGGAGTCATGGCTTTATATAATGCTTTTCTGAGTCACAAATTCAATTTAACTTAGCAAAAGCTAATCATAACAACTCCAGGCTTTGTTTCATCAAGTTGTTGCTTAGGCCATGTGTAAACCCCAGTTCTAAAAAGGTTGGAATAATACAAATGTGCATTAAATGAGCTAATTTCAAACCAACATTTTATGTCAGCAACAAATGGCTGGAAAAATAATTAGATTAAAGAAAAAAAAGAGATAGCGGGAGAAATTAAGCAGGATAACTGGGAACATGCAAGAGCACCTTAGAGAGGCAGAGTCTCTGATAAGTGAAGCTAGGCAAAGATTCAGTAATCTGCCATAAAAAAAAGAAGTATCTACAAATTTTAGACCAATTATAGAACAATGTTTTTCAATGAAAAATGTTGACAATTTTCAATATTCCATCATCTCCAGTACATTATATTAAAACATTCAGAGGATATAAACACAGCCTTAAATCTTTGGACCCCCAACTGGCACTGCTTTAAAAACATGAACGTGTCATAGAAATCACTGCATGGGTTCGGGAACACTTCCGTATGTATAAACAGCTCACCATGACATTCACAAATGCAAGTTAAAGCCCACACACTAGGAGGCCGTATGTGAAACAGATCCGGAAAGGCTTCTTCTCAGCTTCTTCTCTGAGCTAAAGCTCATTTATAATGGACTGAGGCAAAGTGTAAAACTGCTCTGTGATCAGACAAATTGAAATTATAAATTATTTTTGAAAGTCAAAGATGGTGTGTCTTCTGGACTAAAGAGACAAGGACCATCCAGTTTGTTATCAGCACTCAGTTACAGTTCAAGCGTGCATCTCCTGGTGGTTTAGGGGCACATTAATTCTTATGGAACTATTAACTTACACATTTGGAAACACAACATCAAAGCTTAAAGGTTCATATATGTGTTTTAGAGCAATGCATACTGCCGTCTACGCAACATGCTTTTCAGGGAAGACTTTGTATATTTCAGGAAAACAATAAAATGACTAGATCTCCTATCGGGGCATGGCTTAACAGGGATTTCTGGACAGACCTGCTTGCAGCCCAGACCTTTTATCAACAAAAAACTTTTGGTTTCAAACAGACAAGACTGGGACAGCATTCTTCTACCAAAGGTCCACTAGCTGGTCTCCTCAGTGCCCAGATGTTTATGGACTTCTAAAAGAAGAGAGGATGCTACACAGCGGTAAACACAGCTTAGACCAGATGTGTCCAAAGTTGGTCCTCGAGGGCTGCTGCCCTTTTGGATGTTTCCTGCTGCTGCACCCCGGAAACAGATTGATGGGTCGACATGCTTGGGCAGAACTTGACAAGCTCTTGAGGAGAGCCATTGAATTTGAATCAGGTGTGTCAGATCAGGGAGACATCTAAAACCTGCAGGATTGCGGCCATCGAGGACCGGAACTGGACACCCTTTTAGCCTAGACTCTGATGGTGGAGTGTGACTTGATGGAGGACAGGAATCCGTCAAGATGGGAGGTGGCAGACCTGTGAATCACACCTGTGATGACCTCTTACTGCGCATCAGGAATATCATGAGATATGGAGGGGGTGGGTTGCATTAAAATAAGTCTGGAGAGAGAAAATCAGGACAAAAGCTATTTTTTAAAAGGACAGAAAACATCCTGACTGGCTCTACGGGTAGAGACGAGATCACAGGACCCCTGTGGGACATCAGGATTAATATTGAAGAAAGTTTGACAGAGTGGGAAAATGAAAGTGATGGTGTTGAAAACTTGAAATGGAAACATGTCAGGACTGAAATTTGCTCTCGTTCCTAAACTTAAAGTGACTGACAGCACTGTTGATAAAAGAGTAATGATTAACTTCTGTATTTCCACTTGAAACGCTGATTATTTCAAAATTCACATTCTCCAATCACGTGTGGGCAGGTATGTCCAGATGGATGAAAGATTGATGGGGTTTCAGTGTGATTAGAAGATACAGGTGAATAGAGAAGTCATTTTACAATATACAGGAACAGGACCTGTGAAAGCCAATTAAGAAAACAAAAGCAAGTAGTGGCTACATATTGAAGAATGTCTTTGATTATTATCATTATAATAACACAGATTACTAATGTCAGTATTTTTGTTTATGTAAACACAAAAACTGCCTTTGCAATGATAGTCTCAAAGTAGTGAAAACCCAAATCCTACACAGCTTGTGATGGATTTTTAAAAAAACTTGACATCTTTCTTCCTTTCTTTCTTTCATAGACATGGAGCTCATTAAAGACTGTACAGAAAGCCAATAAAACCTGCATAATGTTCTTGGGTCAGCAGCCTGAGCAGCATTATAGCTCCTTCTCTTTCATCTCATCCATCAAATAGAAGGATTTCTGAGGGATTCAAGTTTTATCTGGAGCTACAACACCACTGCATGGCAAGTTTACAGATATAATGTTACACACACTCATAACAACCCCATGTTTTCCAGCACAGGGAAGAAAAGAGCTAATTCAACCACAGAAACAAATGCATCTCCCCAGCTTTCCTGTAAATGATCTTGCAGGTATAATCCCTTCCCTCAGATTTCATTTGATTAATGCAATAATTCATTTAAACAAGCTATTCACCCGATTTCAAATTTAGTGCACCACTTAGGCAAGGCAGTCTGGCGCCTGAACCCCTGCTGTGTTAATCTCCCAACATGAAGGTTTAATTCCTCCTCTGAGCTTTTAAATTCTCAGTTTTTTGTGAATTTTTTTCCCTCTCAAATTCCAAAGACGCGCAGGTCAGACAGACTAGAGAATATTAATTGGCCAAAGGTGAGAATATGAATGATAGTTTAAACCAGTGAGTTAGCCTTGTAATGAGCTGATGATCTGTGAAGGATGTTCCCTCTGGTCATAATGGGATGGGCTCTGGACACAGGTAGAATGAATAATAAGCAAGGGGAGCAGCTTTAGTGGTTTGAACTCCAGCAGGTGGCAGCAGACACAAACCCATGAAAACGGTGCATGTTGGAGCCCATTTATGTCAATGTGGTTTTAGTTTGAGTCAAAACAGTCCCAGCCCAAACAAAAGAGTCTCTATTAATGACAACATGGCAGTGATTTCATTCATCAGACCGTTTTTGGTAATGATCTAATAAAACATGCCACAGCTATCCTATTCAAACATTCAGTCTGAAACCGATTGGACAGGTAGTCTCAGGGTACCTCTCATTCAGTTCAGATCCACAGCTTGGGAGTGTGATTAACTGATATCGCCTAATTTTTAAAAATGTAAAAACTTTGTTCCAGCCTGAGATCTCCAGGAAAAGACTCAGATATTGATCATCTATTTTTTCTGCACATCTTTCTTTTGATTCAGATAAGTCTCCTACTCTTCATCCCAGAGAAAAGCATCCTCACAGCATGAAGCTGCCATCGCTATGTTTGACTGTAGGGATGGTATGATTAAGGTAATACTCAGTTCCTGTTAGGGATTGGGGCCAAACAGTTTCATCTTTCTGTTATCAGATCAAAGGATTATTCTTTCTTAGTTGTCTGGGTGCCTAAAGGCGAACTACCAGCAGGCTTTCATGTGCTTTCTGGTTATAAATCCTTTAGTCTACAATGAAGCCTGGGAGTGCTGCACTGACAGTTGTTTCTCTGTTAACAACTCTGGATCTCACTGGTGATCATGTATGTGATGCGTCTGACAAAGACCCTTCTATGTTGTTGTGTTTCCAAACGGCTTCCATTTGTTTTTGCAGATGTGAAATGGTACAGAAAGTTTTCTTGTATCCCTCCCGAGATCTGTGCCTCACACAGTGTTGTCTTGCAGGTGTGTGTACAGCTCTCTTTCTTCATGACTTTATTTTTTCATCCCTGACAAACACCATCAACTGTGAGACCTTACAGTATACTGCACAGACAGGAGAAGCACTTCTCACCTATGGCTGGCTGCTGAGTTCACAGTCGGGCTTCCATCATGTTGGAGAGTCATTTTAAGGTTAACTGAGAAAAGTAGGATGCATCAGAGCTTATATGGTATCTTGGTCATTGTTTATGAATAAATGAATAAATGTTTCAAAAACCTACACTTGCTTCCTCATCTTTGAGTGACTAATTAGGAAAAAATGTATCCATTCTAAAACTATAGAAACTAAACCAAATAGAGATAACAATTTCTCTGAAAACTTTACATAAATAAAAATTATAGACAAGATGCCCGGGCATATTGAAACTTTACCGTCTTATAAATGCTGCTGGCAAAATGATCATGGAGGCTAAGGAGTAAATAGCTCAATTGAAAAAGCTGAAAAAGTTAATACTCAATATGTATAACCAAGTCAGAATTACATATATTGATTTAAAGAACTGTAAAACTGCTTGAGGAGCCAAGCAAAAGAAGCTGGATCTAAAACCACTGAGGCATGACTTTCAAAATTATCTCTGTTTCTTTTTAGCCAGAGGGTTTTCGATGTCAAACTACACAGAAAAGAGAAGCAAAGAAAAGAAAAAAAGTATACAGAATGTAGTAAGACTGTTCTAGAAGATTATAAAGTCTGCAGATTAAATAGTGACTGGTAAGGGTGTCATGAGTGGGTGTAAAAAGAGCATTCACACCAGGATAGTCTGGCGGACTCTGTTTGATTAGACAGGGATTCTGAAAAGTTTCACAATTGCCTTTGGTCTGCTTTCACGCTGCACTTTACTGAAACAGACCAAACTGCCAGGACATGCGTGCAATTACAACAGCTGCTTGCAAGGGGCCAAATTTTTCTAAAACAACCACTGAACAAGAATTTAAAAAGCAGGACAGAAAAGTCAACTTGCCTGATTGGTTGGTCAGGACCCAATATAGATATCTTTCCCTTTAAGCCAGCTCATTCACAACAAGTAAACAACGGGGCAACACCAAATTTATGAAGTTTTTGGGTTTCTGTTTTTACTTTGACGTTAAAACCTAGAACGGTTTTCTCTAAAAATTGTCAAGTTTGAGTAGCATGAGAGACAGCGAGCCATCCAATACGTTGCTGTATGACAGGATTTCTACATCACTATTTCTCTTTGGTTTACTGAAAGGTCTATTTGCTTATATACAACTGAACTGCACCAGGGTTCACTTGGAAGTGAACTAACACCCTGGTCCTATGGGCATGAGCTCATCAAAAAGTGGAGAAGCGAGCTGTGCTGCAGGCTGTTAAAAGTTAAAGCTGCAAAAGCATTTGTAATAGTATGAGGGTGCATCAGTGTCCATGGCATGGTTGACCCGCATATGTGTGAAGTGACCATTGATATGGGGGTTTATATTGGAATTTTAGAGACATATGCTACCCTCACAGTAAAGTTTTCAACACAGAAGTGGTTAGTTCTGCAGGATGATGTCAGACCTCATCCTGCAGGACTTAATACAGCAGGCCATCATAGAAGCGGTGTGTGTTGAGGTCTGGTTCATGAGGCAGCACACAAAACAGACAAAAGAAAATTTGATTGCAAATTGAGAGGGCTTTATCAAGTGGATTGAAGTTGCTGGGGCTGTGGCAGCTCAAAGAGCAGGGATGGGATTATGCCGGTGACCGCTGGAGAAGAAGCAGCAGGTGAGTCCTCAGGTGAGTACTGGGAAAATTGAGCTTTAGTGAAATGTTTTGACCCTGAGGGTTTTTCTTGAAGGGCATGAAAGAAATGCTTCCAGGTAGGGGGCGTTGCAGAGTGACAAGAGGTTAGATCCACACTGAAGATCTGGAACAGGCAAAGGAAGAAAAACAAGATTGGCTGTAAAAACTTTCAGATGCTCAAACTCAGTAGGTTTAGCCAGACAGGAGCACAAGAAAGCAGAAGAACTGGTACCACCTTCTTCTTCTTCTTCTTTTTCCTCTTCTTCTTCCTCTTTTTTCATTAGCAGCAACATTCTGGGGTGCATTACCGCCACCAATTGGTAAGAAGTGTTGGTCAGGACAGTAAGCCAAAATAAATAAATAAAAACCTATTCCCTATATTCTATGAATCAGCCCTGTTCTGGATAGAAAACAAAATATAACTTGGTGCACACCATGTCCTGAGCCACCCTGTAAAAGACTTCTAATGTTACCTTCCCTTCCCTGAATTTGTCCACCATTTCCTTCCTTTCTGTCCCATATCTGTTACAGTGAACCATTATGTTCTATTGTTTCAATTTGGTTGCAATATGTACACTGACCGGTATCATGTTTGCCCAGTATATACAGTGTAGTGTTAAGCCAAGTATGCCCCAATCTCAGTCTAGAAGACAGCGACCAGAGAATGTTGCACAGCCAAAATTTTTATGTTCAGCAAAATAAATGCTGGTTTCTCTGCAAAACTGGAACATTCCTGCTCCTCAACTTTTCCGACTTTGTTTGAAGTTTTATTCTATTCTTTAAACAGAATAAAAATGCACAGAGGAGGTAAAAAACCAGTCGTGTTTGCACATAGATGGAAAGATTTCTATCTGGCTGAGGTCTAGTGCTGCCCAGAAAAATTCCCCAAGTTGAAAAGAGAATGTTTAATAGCAATGCATGCTGTGTGAGTGAGTTAGTGAGTGGGCAGTTGACCAAACACTGACACTGCCTTACTGCAGCTGTCAGCTGGTAGCATTACTTCATGATCTGTGTAGTACAACAACAGGCACAGCTGATAAGAATGAATCCCCATGAACATTTCACCAAAGGCATAACATCCCCCTCAACTTATTATTCCACTCACTTCATTGAACAATTAACCAATCTGACACAAAGCGCTAATGAACGTACTTAACTCCCCCTCTCTTGTCTCTGTTTGTGTGTCTATAATTGGTTATCATGTTCTCTGCTTCTTTTTGACTCTAATGATCAGCTGTGTAAATAGAATCTGTCACCTCCCAACACACACACATGCGCACATCCGCAGACTTGTCTCCTGAGTCTTCAGCAGCCATGAAAACATTATTGCAGATATGATCACCCTGCTCCAGGCGGTCAACCAGCACAGCTCCCTGGAAACTGCTCCAAGCAGACAAACCAGACACTATCTACCCTCACCATTTGGACGTACATTCTGCTGCTATGTATATTTGAACAGAAAAAAACTAAACAAAAAAAAGCAAAGGCAGTGGACAGCTAAATGAATAATAAATTTTTCAGGACACACACTGTCTCACTTGGGTCAGGTTGCTATGCTGCTTTTGTCTGTTTCCTGTTCCCAGATTGGATCCCTGTTCAACTTGTCTGGTTTCCCTCAGGCCAAAATCTCTCCTCTACTCAGCTCATTGCGTCCACTAAGAGTCAGCTACCGCAGAGGGATTTTGATGTCTTCTCATAGGATGGCTAACTAAAAAAACAACTACAGAGAGCAAAGACGTCATTCAGTGGAGGAACTGAAAAGATTTGCTAAAAGAAAAGCAAATTTCCTGCTGTCATTTTTAGGAACACAATGCACATTTTAGCTGTGCTACAACATAATTCCTTAATTTAGGAGCCGATCCCTGTTCACAGAAGCTAAATACTTTAGTATGTAAATATGGATAAGAGAGTGAGCGCATGGGTTGCATGCTTAGCAGTGTCTTTGTATGATTAGTGGCTGGTATTAGGCAAATGCTCTATGCTTATGGAGGCATGATAAGGGATTATGTCGCCTCAAGTAACACCATGTCACCAAAAACAAGAAGCAATTTCAATGAAGATTTCTGTCAAATAACCCCCCCACTACCACCACCCCTTCCCCTACCAATGAGCAGTTTATACCATCAATCTGAAATATAAATGGCACATGTACCAACACACATGTGGGACTTTGATTGCTTTGTCCACCATCAGCCGGCAGGCGACTCTAATTAACCACGTCTTCTATCCATTCCCCTGGCTCTAAAGTGTAAATGCCTCTTGTGTAATTTACCCGTTCACTAATTACCCCCCACTCTAATCCCCTACAACACCCAACTTTACCAAAACCAACTCCTGCTCCACGTCTCCCCCTGTTACACTATGGATTCCCTGTCAGCTTACTATGGGGAGATCGAAGTCTAATTAAGATTTTTAATGAAGATTTAATTTTCCACTTCAAAATAATCAGTGAACTTCGAGAGCATTGTGCAGAGGACGACTGTAGGGGAGAGAAGGAGTGTAAAAACTACGGGGGCATTGTTGATCTAGTTAATGGAGCATCTGAGATCATTCAAAATTATTTTTATTATTATGAATTCATTTTTCAAAAGGGTTATGTATAGTGTCAATGATAGTCTGTATTTCACCTGTATGAGACAGCAGACTTCTCTGTGTTTGGAGAATCAGAAGCTAGCAAGCAAGCTAAAGCTAATAGCTTCTCAAAAGCAGGCCATAAGAAAAGCTGCCATGAAGAAAGTTTAAGTGTATTTCTGTGTAAATATCCTCATCAAAGTTCTCTGTTGGAACACTGACATTTTTTTAACGTTTACGTTGATGAAAAATGTGCTCTTCTTACGGTCCTGTTCTAAGCAGATTTTAGCTGCTCAGGGTAAAGTCAAAAAGCTTCTTTTTTTCAAACAAGGTCTTGCAAGTGTTCTCTGAAACTAAGCCTCTGAAGGTTTCTGTCAATGAAATGAGGAAAATAAAAACTTTGGCTTTCACTAAACCAAATACATCACTGGAAAGGTTTTCATCTGGAGAAGAGCATACATCAGTATGAACACTCCACATGGTCTTTTGAAAAACTGACTTTTCAACCTTGATCTCAGTGCATATTTGAAGGTTATAATTTAACAACAAAAGGGGCTAAAGACATGGGACCAGCTGTTATAGAGAGCTCCACTTCGGCTGCCAGGTAACTCACTGTTATACCCACCAACTGGGGGTTTCCATTAGTTATGGATAAAATACATTTTCACCCAATTTTACAATCAGATTATCAAGATCTCAATCCACAGTTGTATTTACCATAACTTAAACACCCCCCCTGACATTTCAAACATACTGTACAGCCGAACTCTCAGTTACCCAGTAACTAAATGATCTGTGGTGAGAAAAAGTAAATATGTTGGTTTATTTAAGATATTCTAGCAAAATGTTCCATGAATTCAAACTTTTGCATGACGTCTATGATTGACACTGTAGAGTATCTAATAGGAAGATGAGAAATAAAAGAAACCTCCCAGATGAGCCTGGAACATGGAGACTTTCATATAAAACCCAATATGACTGTAGATATTGTGTAATGTACTTTATTATGGGTAAGGGATTGGGGAGTGGTGACATCTGCTCCTGGACATCTCCCTGATGAGGTGTTTACCACAGATGATTTACTAAATTACAATAAAGATTCATTCATTCATTTAATTAATTTTCAGTAATCCAATTTAGGGTTGCAGGTGGGTTGGAGCCTATCCCAGCAATTATCAGGTGAGAGGCAGGGTACACCCTGGACAGGTTGCCATTGCAGGGCCAACACAGAGAGACAGACAACCATTCATGCACACACTCACTCCTAGGGAGAATTTAGAGAGACCAATTAACCTAACATGCATGTCTGTGGACTGTGGGAGGAAGCCGGAGTACCCGGGGAGAGCCCACGCATACACGAGAGAACATGCAAACTCCGCAC
>JAOXYM010000008.1:7301155-7321404 GCA_028567055.1 Leptatherina wallacei | reverse complement strand
GTCTGTGGACTGTGGGAGGAAGCCGGAGTACCCGGGGAGAGCCCACGCATACACGAGAGAACATGCAAACTCCGCACAGAAAGGCCACTGTTCTAACCCCTCCCCAGCTCGAACCAGCAACCCCCTTCGGCTCAAACTCTGCCCAAGGCTCCATCCAGTGACCTTCTTGCTGTGAGGCTGCGGTGCTAACCACCACACCACCGTGCAGCCCTACAATAAAGATATTAAAAACAAATTTTCTGCATTAGAAAACGTAACTTGTGCATTTATTTTGTTGTTCTGTAACTAGAAAAGTTCCCCAGACAAGCTCCTTGACTTAACATTGCTCCGATTTCTGGCGTGTAATTTTGAACAATCGCGTGTTGACACGTGATTATTTCACGTATTCCTGCGAGATCAGGTTGTCAGGATTCATGTAAAGCCTTTCATGTCTAAACAAAATCAGCTTAACTTGTTAAAATTGGTTGAGAAGTAAGACAACGCCTCAACCCCACCTCTAATCACCTGGTTAGCCTTCTTATACCCCATTCACCCTCCCTCATCTATCCATCCATCCATTCACACATCCTCTCACTCATCCATTTATTCTAACATCCTCTTCATCTTTCATCCATTCATCCATTCGTCCCTCATTCATCTCTCATCTTCATCCCTCACCCATTCATTCTCCAACCTTTCCATCCATCATCCTTCCACCTCTTCCTTCATCCATCCTCCCTCTCCCCATCATCCATTCATCCATTCTCCCCTTTCCTCCCTCCCTCCCTCCTCCCCATCCATCCATTCATTTATCCCTTCCTTATCCATTGCCATCCTCATCCTTCACCCATTCATCCTTCCAACCTTCTTCTCTATCCATCCATCCACCCTTCCTCCCCCTCCTTCATCCGTTCCTTCTCCTTCCCACATCCATTCATCCTTTCTCCCCTTCTGTCCCTCCCTCATCCATCGATCCATCCATCCATCCATCCATCCATCTCCCCCTTTCTTACCTATCATCCATTACTTCATCCATCCTCACCCTCCCACATCCATCCATCACTTCCTCTCCCTCTCTCATTTATCCATTCATACATACTCATCTCTCCCTCATCCTTCCTCTTCATCTTCATCTGCCATCCTTCATCCCATCTCAACTTTTTCTTATCCCTTTTAATATCATTCTGTGTCCCGGGCCGGTTTGGGTCACTGATATCCTGAGACAACCTCTCCCCCTCCCAGCATCAAAACACGAGACATCCTAGATGAACCAATCAGAGAACATTGAGTCTATCCATAACTTCATCCATACCTTCATTAAACCAGTAAACCCACAGAGTTGAGCCATGGTCGAAAAGCGCTCTGACCTTTGTCAACTGGAGGAAAAACACTAACAACTCCTAACTACAAGTTGTCAAATCTGAAAAGTTATATTTAACTTGATCTTGAATTTCTGATGCTTTACATCAGGGGTGTCCAAACTTTTTGCAAAGAGGGCCAGATTTGGTTAATTAAAATTTGTGAGGGTCGACCATTCAGCCTGACATTCTTTGAACCATTAACCTAAAACATTTTTATTTAAAATGGCACACACTAAATCTAAACAAGGTTTTTTTTTAAACCTAAATCACTGTCTTTTATATTTAAGAGACCACATAAAATTATTAAAGAGAATGTCTGAAAAAATATTTTGAGAAGATTTAACATGAAGATCTTGAAATATTACATATTATTCACTATTAAATCCTCACAGTAAACTTCTAAATTCAAAACATGTGAAAAGGAAAATAACAGGAACAGTTGTATTATTCAGAAGTACAAAAGAAATCCTTGTATCACTCTTTTGGCTTTTTAATTGAACGTCAAAAATGGAGGACAAGCTTTTTGATTTTAATCAGATGTCAAAAAGTAAAAAGTGAGAAATGGAAAAACTTTCATGACAGGCTATGGGCCGGTGGAAATATGAACAAGGGCCACATTTGGTCCCCGGGCCGGACTTTGGACATGCCTGCTTTACATCACGCGTTTAGAGGCCTTTAAAGCCCCTTTCTTACTTGAAATTCAAAAATGCACAGTCGTGAGCACAGCACACAATCAATAAGCAGCACATACTAACACTGACACTGTGCCAAGTAGCCAGAAGGATTGAGTGTGTCAGTATGCTTCAAACAGAATGAGGAATTTCCATGTACTTGAATTGTCACGTTCACACCCACCAACTCATGTGTCCTGTATTGCAATGCTGTAACACAAGGAGTGTGTGTGCAGCTCTCCAGCACAGTGTATAATAAGGCAATCCCAGGTGCATGGCTTTAATTGAACCCATTTTATCTACAGCTCTGTCAATATACTATGATCAATTATGCATGCTGTAATTATTGACAGTGCCATGACAGCACACCTAGCTTACTGCAATGCAGTGTTGATGCTTGAGGGAGATGGATAAAATGTACATAGAGGAGCTGTAAATTGATAAGAGTATTCTGGTGGTTACATGTTGATGTGTTTTATCTGCTTGTTGGGGGTTAAAGCAGGTCTATTTTTTTCCTCCAACTGATTTCCAGACCTCTTTAAATACAGGATGCTGCTTCAATGGGCATGCCAGCCTCGAGAATCTCATAATTATGGGAGTGCATAGCCTCTGACTGAGATAGCAAAGGCTTTTTCTTCAGCAGTCTGCAGCATCAGCTCTAACCCACTCACAAATATGATTTTATGTAATGCAACAGACTTGCATATTAGCTGCTAATGTGGTTCTCTCTATCCCTCTCCTCTCCCTCTGCTTGACTCTCTTTCCTGACTTGAGGCGGGTATTATCATTGTAATCAAGCGGAGACCCAGCTAACACGATCATTCTCTAAACCATCATGTAGTAATAATCCCCACCTTCATATTTGATTATTGTAATAAATCTTTTTAACTAGCTATTCAGTCACACAGCAATGGTGCACATCTTCCCGATCCATCACCGAGCAGAATTCAGGAGAGTTGCAAAGGTTGTTGAAGTGGCCTCATAAATTTGGTTGCAGCTGTCAGGTTTGGTATATTTGCTTCTGCTCTACAGTTCCAAATGTCCTTTCCTTTCTTTTTTTTTTCTCCCACAAACAGAAAATTCTCCTCCTCCGTCTGAGAGAATGATTATTCTGCAGAACTCTCTGTCTGTCCTCTGTTACTGACCTCATATCTTCCTGTCGGGGTGGATCAGACCAGACAAGATGTTCCTTCATCTATCAGGCGCTCATACACACGCACACACACACACACACACACATGCACACACAAACTGCCTGTGGTTTAGAAGTTTCAAAGGGCCAATTTGACAAGGCACACCCACCTACTCACAACGAGACACATGCTCACAAGGTGCTCTCACATTTGTATGCACTGTGGGTTAGTGCAGCACATCTCTCACTCGCCCTCTCCTTCTGTCTCTCTCAGGCACAGCTCAGGCAAAAAACAGGCATATACAAGCAGCAGAGGATTGATTATTGATCAATTTGGGAAACAGAGCAGGTTTGTGAAATTGTTCCTTTTTTATTCAAATTTACAAAAAGAAAAGGTACAACAGAAATAAATACACTCTGTTCAGCACGCAATGGTGGAATCAACATCGTGCATGAGCTGTGAAGTCACAGGAGGGTGCAGAACCAATGGGGTCAACCTGGAGAGGCCAGAGATCAAGCCCACCTTGGATCATTAAGCTACACACAGTAACATTACTAGAGACTAAGATATCTACTCTTTATGCAGGACTTCACAATCCTTGGATTGCAGTTTCTTTTTTTTCTACAGAGGACTTGACAAATGGCCTGACAGGGCAACGTATGACTGTAGGGATTTCTAAGCTAGCTGGAAGTGAATAAGAGTTGTGGATCGCTGCAGTGACCGCAAGCTTTTATTCCATTCAAAACAACTGATTCAACTAATCATGGTTTTCATTGAACCAATTTGCCGGGCTCAGGAGGTGCGATAATCAGTTCTGTTGAGTGGTTTAGTCGGCACAGCACTCCAAAACTCTGAAATAAGACAAATCAAGAGAATCATCACTTTGATTTTGACCAATCAGGCAGAGCAGAGACTTGAATCAACACAGATGAGACACCTGCAGTCAATCAAGACTGTGGAATAAACCGTATAATTAGAAAGGAGAGAAAGGTCACTTATTGGTATAGCATGTTAAATGCTTTTGCAATAGCCGCCCGAGAATTGGTACTACAGTTCAGTTTTTTTATGTACGTGTGATGAATGTTATAAAGTTAGCACTTTATACATAAATGCTGCAGACAACACTGTCCAGGTAATGCATTCACAGACACATTTGTGCTCTCACTAGTAGTTTAAATGCCATAAAAACATGGATCTAAGCTCTTAGGCAGTCATTGGAGGTGAATCAGAAAATCAGCTGTCCATTATATGTGGAAACATTTATGGAAAGTCCAATTGGGGCAATCACGCATAAATATAAGACATTAAACTAACCATCTCTTATATATGCAGAAATAGGCCTTATTTCCACGCAGGCACATATATGACTCTACATGACAAGTACTCTGTTTTGGTATTTCAAGACAATAGCATCCTCAGTCCAAGTCCAATCTGCAGGTGATGTGGATACAGTCCGAGAGTTTGGTTGAAACTTTAACATGTTAGCCAACAAGCTAATTTACATCCAGCACTCAGGCTGCTAGTAATGTAGGAATAATATTCAATCATGACCTCAATTTTGATGCTGGAGTCAAACATGTTCTTGTTTTTTCCAGTTTTAGAAAATCAAAAAGAAGAATTAACTCTCTTGATTCAGCTGCTTTTGAACTAAAGTTACAGCTGCATTTGTCTACAGTCATATTTACTACTGTAAAGCTAGCCTTTAAAGCAGAAAGGATAAACACTTCACCTATTTGTTTACCTACCTGGCTCCTCGTCAGATTTCATCTTGACCATAAAATCAAAAATGCATCTCAGATGTATAACCCATTAATTATGGGAAGTCCATCTCTTTTCAAAGATTCAGTTCTTTTTGCTTGGCTCCTTTAGAAAAGCCGACTCTTTTTGCTTCCAAATGGCTCTTTATTTAGTGTCCCTCGGAGCTTCTATGTTAGTCTAATCTAGCAATTATGAATGGTTTGTATGTTGGTAAGCAATTTTTTATTTAGTGTTTTAACTAAAACTTTATTTTTATGCATTCTTTCACTAAAAAACCTACAGTTACTATTCAATATCTTCATCAAACCTTTAAATGAACCACAACCAACAAAGGCCAAAGTCTTAACATTTTGACACACCTGACGCAATGGTATTTAAATCCTGTTCTCCATCCATCTGTACCTGGCCCGTACCACACCACTCTGTCCTCTGAGAGTCTGTCCCCCTTTCGTCTTTCACATTATATAATCCTAGTCTTTCCTTGCATGTGATCGTCCACATGGTTTGCTAATCAAAATAAAGTCTCGCCCCTTCTCAAATTCCGCTCTCCCCAATGGAGTCATCTCTTTCTCGTTCACTACAAAGAAGCGGCTTGTTTGGAAATGACACATTACTAATTGTCCTGCTCCTAACCGCAGAGGTGCCTTGTCAACAATCCAGGCTTCTTTATAGTCCTACAGTTTAAAGGAGCTCTCTGCCCACATAACTCAATCAACTACCTCCTTAAGAAATTCTTGTTTATCATAGTTTTCGGGAAAGACTGATATTTACTGGACATCTTCATGTCTTTTCGTTGTCTTAACATTTTCCAAACAGACGTTTTAGCTTTTTGTACAGCACTTTGTAACTTGAGTAAGAAAAGTGTCATACAAATATAATCTAATGATTATGTAATTCTGCCCCATAAAACCCCCAACGCATGGATGAGTCACGTTTCTGGACCACGAGCGTATCTTGTCTTTAAACTCAGCGTCTACTGGGATTTTTCTCTGCAAGCAGCGTTGCCCCTCATGTACTGGTGCAAGGTCTCAACAAATTGGATGGTATATGCATGAAGCCTCATACACAGCCCCTGATGAGAAAATTCCTGTCATTTAGATTTTAATGAACTCATACAATTAAGAGTGTATACAATCAGCCTTTAGTGGAATTGGTGATTTGTTTTAAATTTGTAAGCATGTGCTTGTTGGCCTCAACGGACTTCTTTAACTATGTTAACTTTTTCTCCACAATGTTCATTTTACTGATAGTAAGAACGGGAAAAACAATCCAATGAAAAAAATAAAATACCTGAAATGAAAGGAAAAAGTATGAAATAAGCTTATACCACTTTATTCTTCTATCTAAGATCACTTAGATAGCTGTGTAAAGGTTGAAGTATCTGCAGGATTTTGATGCCTTGCTGATCAGCCAAAATCAATAATCAGTAGGTTCTCCCTGAGGTTCTGCACCCCCTCAATCTTTCCCAGTCCTTGTGCAGTATTTTGTACATTGGTCCTGATACATCCAGTTTGCACAGTGGCTCTGCATGGACATGTCTGTGGCTCATGTAAAGATGGATCTGTTTCTATTAGTAGACTGAACAATGAGTTGATGGACAACATGGTTAAGGGGGACCAAACTGGTGGACACCTGTGAGGCTGTGTCAAACCAACCCAGTGATAGCAGAATAGAGACATTTCTGCAACGGTGCACCAAAGACATCCCTGTTAGAGTCGGGCTATGTGGCAAAACTCCTCCCTGGAGTAAAATAACTATTTGAGGGTTATTATTAGAGAAAATTAGAGATTTTTCCTAAGGCAAAGCAAAATGCAATATTAATTTAGTATTTGAGTTGCAATGCCTGAAATGCATTAAAGATGAAAGAAGCCATTTCCCCCTAATGTACAGTTTATTAAATTCCCAAAGAATGGTAACTATCTATAAAGCCTTAATATCTCTTAGGCATTGCGGAATCATTACATATTTCATTTAATCACATTATTTTACCTTTGCAGAAATGTGTTTAGGGGTAAAAAAAAAAAAAAAAAGATTTATTCTTTTTTTGGGGGGATGTTTCGAATGCCTGAAAGGAACGTGCCCTCACTTCACAGGATTTCCATCAATTTGGTTCTTCACTGGGACAGGCTCACCCACAGCTTTCCTGTAACTACGGCAATAAGCTTCTGCCAGATGCCACATGTAAAGTTAAATCCTTGGCTGGTCCATTTCAAAGACAAGAGCTACGACATGACAGGCCCATATACAAATGTTGAATACATGGTGTTTTTAGTCCAGCTCAGTTAGTCCATTTTCTAATCTACAGCACATACAGATAGTCCAAACAGTGCTCCTTTTGGACATCTAAATTCAGTTTTGTTCTTTTTTTTTTACTCTTTTTTTTTATTTATATACTCTCTTTTAGCAATAATATTCAGTGGTATTTACATTTGAAATGCTTTTACATACAGACATATCTTTTCATTGACATCTTATAAAACAACTGTAATCTTTAACATTTTTTTATGATCCGTTATATAACATCACACAGTATAAAAGTGCATTCCAGCTAAAAACTCCAGCTTATTTGCATCATGACCTTTAATGACGACACAAAGCCTGTAGCGGGAGTCTCTGTGGAGTGGTTCTCTTACGATTTCATTAAGAGATCTGTGGAAATTTTCATTTGGGCAGTATGAGTGTTCAAAGTGGGAACTGATTGCCTTTTTCCCCCTTTTGTTTTTAAAACCCCCCTCCCTCCCTCTTGTTTTCAAAAATCATGCATACTTTGTCCTCAAGGTGCGTAAAATGAGACTGGGTGGAGGAGGTGGTGGGCAAATAAAAAAAAATAGAGACATCTTCCATCTTGAAAAAAAGAAAAAAAAAGAATGATCATTACTCCAAAAAGCAGATGAAATACTTGTTTGGCTTCTCAGATTTACTGTAGTACAATCAAAGCCTTGTGGTGTTAATCAGTTCTTTTTGCTTCCCCTGTGTGTTTTTGTGTGTGAATCTCTGTAAACATATCAACACTCTACTACAAAAAGCTGTGGGGAGATGGGTGGTGGCGGGAAAGGGATCGCGTCCCTAAATCATTTAAATTTTTCACAATGTCTGTTTTCCTTGTAGGCTGAAAGGAGGGAGAATCCTTTGCAGGATTTAAATGATTCATCATTTTCATTTTGGAATGGAGTAGCAAGCTGAATAATTCACGTTTCTACAGCTGCAGATGGAGTAAAACGTAACGGTTTTCTGTACAATCGCCTCACTTATAAAACCATTTCTGTCTCTATACATTCTTGTCATCCCATTTTCTTTATATCCAAATATCAGTTTGTCCCTCCGTGTGTTATCTTACTTTCCAAACTTCCTAGAGAAATGTTTGCTCTGTCGCGTCGTGCTGAAAACTATCCTGCAGCTTTTGTAGACTTAAGCCTCTTCTTTTAATTGTCTCTGGGTCTCCCTGCCACTCGGTTTTTTAACATCTCACACACACACTTAAACAGGCGCACACACACATCCATACTTCTTCACACGCAAGCGCACACGCAGACACGAAGACGGGACGAGTAACGTCTCTCCTCTTGTTTCCTGCTGTTTCTCATTCCATACGTGAGAGCTGAATTAAATTGAGTCCGGGATGTTTGGGGTTGTTTTTCTTTGTCCAAAGCGTTTAACAAATTGTTGCTACCCCGAGCCGAAGCAGCCTCTGCATTGTCTCAGTATCTGTGCTCAACCATATCGGCGTTTCAACACTTATTGCTTTAAATTACATCAATCACTCCCTCTCCTGCCCTCGCATTCTCCATCCTCCCAAGGCTCATTTTTCTCTGTCTCTTTTTATTACTTTGCCTCTTCATCTTTCTCCCCTTTAACTTCTCTCCACATTATTCTACTTCTAGTTGCCTTTTCATCATCCTCCTATTCCCTCTCTTCCTCACCACCTCCTTTGCCCCTATTTGTTTAATTTTTCCCATCCTCAGTCTTTCCCTTCCTCTCCAGCCTGCTCTCCTCCCTCCTTATTCTCTCTCTTTTCAGGCTCTTCTTTCTTGTCTCTCTCTGTTTTGGCACCCTCTTCAACTTTTTCTTTGTCCTCCTTCTCTTTTTCTCTGTTTTTAAAGAGCTGGGCTAACTTTTCAAACTGGGGGCCCCACTCTTCCAGCCCTGCCCCCCAATCCTCCTTTTCTCCTTCGCTCTCTAGAGAGCTGAGGGATCCGGCTCTGGACCCAGTCCCCTCCAGGCCGTACACCTGGACGGAGTCATACGGTGGCTGTGAGGGGTCAAAAGTGACCTGGGCAAGACGCAACCGGAGGAACTCACCCACCCTCAGTGCCAAAGAGGGACCCCCCGGCCCTGGTGGCCCTCTCGCTGCCTCCATTCCTGGAACCCAGTTGGGTTCGTATCCCATTACTGCACCATACGCTCCCCGCGGCTGCCCCGGGAAAGGTAAGAGCTGAGGGCTCATATCCCGTCTGCCCAAAACATACCCCCCCAGACCCACCCGATCACGCCAGTCCCCGATAAAGCCAGCTGCCTCTGGGTAGACTGATGGAGTCCCTGTAAATGGTAATCCTCCGTTCTCCCTGTCTGGCCTTGCCACGACAAAGTTGCTCCCCATCTCCAGTCCTCCTCTCCCCAGGCTGCCGGGGTAGTCCCTGGATCCAGATACCTCCCCCTGCAGGACAGTGGCATAGTTGCGTCCACTAAGAGATTGTTGTCCATCTGCAGAGGACAGCCCGTTCCCATTCACACCTCCTCCTCCTATTCCACTGGAGTCAGGCTCAGCCAGACTGGAGCTTGTGCGATTTGGGGACAGACCGGAACGGGAGGCCCTGCGTCCGGCCAGGGGTAACGTAGCCGAGTCACACACCCAGCCTCCCACGCCGTGACCCTGGCCAATCATGGAGCCGGATCGGGTCATGACGAGGTTGTGCTCCCGGGGTAGTGTCTCCGACTGCACCTGGAGGGAACGCAGGTGAGCATGAGTGGTGTCAGTTCGGGGCTGAGGGGAGGGGGGGGGGGTTAGGTTTGGTTACAGTGGTACAAAAATTAAACGAGACCATTTGCTGAAGCATGATGGAAACTTTTTATAGCAGGCATAGTAAAAAGCAGAAAGATGGAGCTGATGACAGAGAGCCCAAATGAAGGGAAAGCAGGAGATGGTGACGATAAAAAATGATTTAGATAATGGGGCGACAGACGTCGAGCTGAACTGAAGAGAAGAAAAGAAGAGTCGGAAGAAGGCAAAGATATTAATTGAACACTAGAATGAGCTACGACTGCACTGTGAAAAGGAAATGGAGAGGGAATGATGGAGAGATAAAATATTTGACAATTAAATAAAGCAAGCGCTAGCTAGATTTGATATGACCTTATAAATAAAAGAAAATGCAGACTCGAAAATTAACATTGGAATACAAATGTTCTGAACCATCATCACCTCAAAGTATTGTCCTGCTGTTTTACACGGATAATAACAACAATAATAATCATTTCAATGTGCAATCACTGCAATTATCAAGTGTACTGAGCTGAATGCCAATTCAATAATGTCTTTATATTGCCTTAATTACTTTCTTACCTATTATTTGCTAATTCAATAGAATAATTAAGCCATACATTAAACTTTAATTATAATTCCGATGCAGCCATCTATCATTAAACAAATAAATTATTCAATTTTAATTCATGAGTCAGTGTAACGTCTACCTCTCTTTCTGCTTTTCTGTTAAATCTGTCCCCTTTATTTTCCTGTACTGTGGAACACAGTGTGTTTATATGCTAGTTTATCATCAAATACCCAAGTATGCATGACTAGCACGATGAAGATAATCAGCTGAAGCACTGCAGAACATCCTACAAAGAAGCTATCGTGGATGTTAAATCAGAATCACATCCAGAAATACTTTATTGATTTCCCCTGAAGGGAAATTTAAAGACAACAATGCTGGTTTTTAACCTTTGATCCTCCTTCATTTCTTCAAAGACCTGCGAGATCAAAAAGTACTAAATGATCTCTTTTATTT
This sequence comes from Leptatherina wallacei, assembly GCA_028567055.1. Classification (NCBI taxonomy): domain Eukaryota; kingdom Metazoa; phylum Chordata; class Actinopteri; order Atheriniformes; family Atherinidae; genus Leptatherina; species Leptatherina wallacei. Next base: position 7,310,497 of record JAOXYM010000008.1, on the reverse strand, counting down.
TATCTTTAGTAGATTTCATACCACAGTAGACCATGGGGGTCACTATATTTAGGATTAAAACAACTGAATGACCACATCAAAATAGTTTTTTAACGTAAATGTATTCTCACCCTCATAATGAATGAATGAATGAATGTATTCTCACCCAGTCCATATCTTGATTGTGGTTAACTTTGTCCTCATTACTCCCCTCTGTACAGTTGCTTGCTGTTCCTGTCCCTCCTCCTCTCTCCTGGCTGTCACTGGTCCTCGGCGTACCCCCGTCCGATGTGCTCACCCCACTCTGGGGTGCTGTCCCGTCGCGGCTTCCTGTGCGACTCCCCGTTCGGCTTCCTGTGCTGAGATCTGTGGGAGCTATGTACACAGCCCCTGACTCCATCGCCCCGACCATCGCCCCTTGGTTCTGGATAACCAAGGAGTGGTCGGGCTGGCCTCCAGGAAAACGGTACGCCAGCTCTGCCAAGCCTGGATCGAAAGTTCCACCTGGTGTGCGGCGGAGAATGGGTAATGTGTGGCTGCTATAGCAGAGACGGCCATAAAGGGCTCCTCCCTGTCCTGAGTAGTTGCTGTCCACACCTGGATTCTGAGCCCAGCTGTAGGTGCGAGCTTTGTCTTGACCGTGCTGGGAGTATCGACTGTAAGAGATAACACCAAAGGTTCACATGATTCTGCTTTATCTGGCTTTTGTTTTAGTTATGGTGCATTCTGACCACAAAAAAGGGACGGTGTCTCTGAGCTAAACCAAGGTCAATGTCAAGTTTATTTATAAAGCTCGTTTCCAAGTACTTTACAACTTAAAATACAATTAAAATAAATACAACTATGCTATATTATTCCCATGACAACAAAACTTGAATCTTTGCTTATGTTTTGGTTTCAGGGGTTCCTCTGGTGGTTCTGCTAGAAGTGGATTAGCCTGACCGTGTTCATCTCCATCTGTGTACTAAAATCCTTATCTCAGACTCTGCTTCCATTCCAGGTACAGTGTTTGCCTCAGTTTAATTTCATTTCATATTCTGTTTGCTCATTATAACACATAACCAGTACCTCCCTTTTCTTATGACCGCTTTAAACCAAGACATAACCAATGGGGACTTACCTGGGATTTGGACCCAAACCATCTTGCATCCAAACAAGAATTATACTAATAGAGCCCGGACAGGCCCATATTTGTTATGACCTGGCTCAAAGTGGCCACAAAAAAAGGGAGGTACTGGTTATTTCAGAATGATTCACAACTTATACTTCCTTTTCATTTTGTTTAAAAAAAAAACAAAAGTACATTAGATATGCTACAACCATAGATTTCTGATTGCCACATCACATCACAATTACAGCTATATTTATAATCACAAATGAAATGATCTCATTATCTCAAGCCATCTTAGCGTAACAGTTCTTACAAATCAAAACCTCAGCATCCTTTTTTTCTCTCTTTTTTTTTTTTTTTTTAGAAAACACATTTTTTATGCTCCTGGCTCCTCTACTGCCAATTCCTGCCTCGTCATCAGTCTTCATTTAATATTTTCCATCGAGCTTCCACTCCACCAAAAAAAAATGTTATTCTTCATTTTCTACAAGTGGCTCAAACTATCCAAGATTTAAACGAGGGATCTCAAACTCTGGTCCTCAGGGGCCACTGTCCTGCAGGTTTTAGATGTTTCCCTGCTTCAACACATCTGACTCACATTAATGGGTCATTGCGTAGAACTTGACAAGTTGTTGGAACCATTTCATTTGAATTCCGTAGTTTGAGATTCTGAAACACCCATGTTACTGTCACCTTGTCATACAAAATATGGTCCAATAGATTCTCTTTCAAAATTCTTGTTCAGCATCTGACTGACAGACTGGGAATGGCGGGGATGGCATGCAACAAGGGGCTCATGTGCGGACTCAAACCTTTGCCAACTGTGATGAAGATTTACAGCATCTGTACAACCAGTCTGCTCAACCCATTAAGCTACCCAGCACTCTAATAACTGATTTCAAAATGAACAAAAAAAGAACATTTTAACATCCCCAACCATGAAACATTAAGTCTGCCCTTAACTATGAAGGTATGCTTTATCTCTTGTACGTCCTGGGGCAATGCGCGTTATCCCCAAAAACTAATTTTGGCACTGATGAATGTTTATTGTATGAACCAGATGAAGCGATTTCCTTTCTGTCAAAGATATATAGTGATATCATATGAATTATTTATAAAGCTTTACTGCTTCAAACTATCTCGTATGCCATCTGTCCCCAATTCTAGGAATTGTATTTGTTTAAATGCACGGATATGATGATACTTTATGAGTCTTGTAACTGTTTCATTAATTGTTTATTGTGTTGTTTCTGTCAGCTATTTGGGTTAATGTGTACTGTTCTCTTGACATACGAGATTCTCATCTAATCTGAAACAGCCTGATTAAATTTACGTGGCATGTGTTGGAGCTTACTGGCCCACCAGGACACTTTCTCTGGTCATTCATTTTTTTAAGACCACTGCTCATGTTCCTGTTTCACTGAATAGTACTGTATTAATTGTATAAGGTATTCTGATCACTTTATTGTCTTACTCAAAGAAAAAAATAACAAAGTGGACGAAATATGGAATTAAGAAGGCATTGCAGAGATTCGGTTTAGATGCTGGAAGGCTTCTGGAAACAGAATTAAAAAAAAAAAGAAAAAAGAAGAAGAAAAAAAAGAAGCAGTGCAGACCAGGCCCGGATATTCTTAGTTGTTTTTATTTGAAGATTAAACGAACAACTTTGGCTATGTTGGTTTTAAGTCTTGAAGCCAAGCTATCACCACTGCTAGAATCACAACCTACAGCTTTACAGTGACACTATAGCCAACAAAACTGAAACACTGAAAGCACCACAAAGGTGGGATTATTGCAGGGATGTTGCACTGGATTGCACTAGATGTAGGTTTCTCATGCTGTTCTGTCCACCTCCATGAACTGTGAGAAGCAATTTTGGAAAAACTACAGGCAGCCTTTATACTTGTTTATGGCCTCTCCATATGGCTTGCATGAATTCAGGAGCTAATTATTAGTCCAAAGGCAATAACAATGTTTCACAGAAACATCAAAGTGGGTGCAAACAACCCTCTGATGTTGCAGAACATAAATGAGCTTTAACAAAATGAGCACAACAAAGTGGTCTCCCGGGACTGCCAAGCTTGATAGCCTTCTGTTTCAGCATTTTGATCCGAGACTGATTTTGACCTGAAAGTTGTGGCTCGATCAGTTCCTTAAGTGGATCAGTTAAGTGCTGGACGAATATGAAAGCTTTTTACTCTAAAGGGATCTTTTTTTTCTCTTTCCCTTCTGTCTTCCTTTTTGCATGTATTACGAGGTTTGATGTAATTAAAACACACGCCACCACACACAAACACACACGTCTCTGCCTTACTTACATGTTCCTGCTGTCTAGCGTGCGGTAGCCACGTGAGCGTGAACTGTGCGGGGCACTCTGGAGCGCCACGATGTCAAAGGCAGCCGTGTCCGCCTCACCTCCGCCCTCGTCGTCATACGTTATGATGTTCTCGCGCACGTCGTCCTCCTCTAAGGGCGACAGGGAGTCGCGCTTCTGGCGGCGCAGAGACAATGACAGGGCGCTCACCGCTGCCGAGGGGTTGGCAACAGGAATAAAGGAGAGAATGTGGAAAGAAAAAAAAGGCGGAAAAATGATGAACAATGGAGAAGGGGCAGAAGTCACGGGGGAAATAAAGGAGAGGAGGTAGAGAAAAGAATGGGGGGAGGAAGAGAAATGCATGCAGACAAAGAGGTGAAACACACGAAGACAAAACGAATACAGAGGAGGCCTCAGGTTAGAGGGCTGGTATATCATATCAGCAGCCTGCATGCCTCTGCTTTGTAATTGACTTGGAGCTCCAGCTGGGCAAATGGATGGCTTATTCTCTGATGACTCCAAGGTTTTTATTCTATATTCTCAAAGTAGAGAGCTTCATTTAACCCTGGGCTGTGGTAATGAGCCAAGCTGTCATAGCTTATTGATACATGCTCAACCAGGACACCTGTTGTAAAAACCCAACCAGAAACATTGAATGTGGCTTGTTGTAGTCATGCACTAATTCATAACAACTTTTAATTAACTCAGCAACTTGGGAAATGTTATATCTGTACCCTACTGGATGGGTGGCAAATTAGATGTTCTGTAAAAAAGGTGCAGTACATGAGTGGACTATTTATTTATTCTAAGCTTAACTTTTTCTCTCTGCATATTGGTACAAGTCAGGATCTGCTCATTGGGCCTCATTCAACAACCGGTCTTACGAACAAAACTAAGTCAACTTACTGGATGTTATCTATCATACTGCAATCTGTTCTGTTACTGGTTTTGTTACTTTCAATAGTTCATTCCAGTAGGTTGTCACATTGGTACCAATTCATCTACAAAACCATTACTGGCAGAAAAAAAACCCCATCCTTGTCTTTGCTAATTCATTAACATTTCCAGTACGACCGGAACTTACACTCTAGTAGTTTTATAAACCACGATCATCCCAGATGTTTGAACCTCTTTTGGTCGGTTTTCATGTCAGTTTTCTGCCACAAGCGACTGGAATCGGTTATAAAAAAACACTAAAACTTTGTACGTACTGTTTACTTTCAATAATCTATTACAGAACAACAGTTTCTGATCAGTGTAATTGCATCTAATTTCTTCTTTGGATTTGCTAGAGGAATATAATGTATATGTTATGTCAATATGTTTTTATTTGTGTTTTTTTTTTGTTTTTTTTTATTCTTTTATGTGAGTGCATCATTGTATAAATTACTTTTTGCTGCTGCCTCGTGGCCAGGTCATTGTTGCAAATGAAAACTTGCAACCAACTTACCTGGTTAAACAAAAGGTATAAATATATTAAAAAAATATATGTTTTACGAAGATTCACAAAAAATCCTATCTATGAAGACTCAGGAGTATTCTGACAAACATTGCTTTGGAGGTTTACTTGCAGAGTATGACTCGCTGGTCATGCCCTTATTCATCAATATAAGAGGAAAGGTATGAATAATTTTGCGGTCTACGAACACGTTTGTGAATCTGACGGAGGGTTTTCATAAAAACATAAAAATAAAAGAATCTGTTCTTAAAGATGCCACAAGGCAAAGGTTGATTGTACCATAAAGTTCACCTGTGTGGAAGCCTCTGTATCTAGTAGAATGTGTTTTACATTTCATCAGGGAATACCCTTTAATTTGTCATCCATCTGTTGTTAATATGGCAAACACTTGTATGTATTTTTTTTAAGTAAAAACTATAAGAGATGCAAACCAAAATAGATCCAATGAGATTTGAACAGCACATGATGTGCATGAACTATTTGAAAAAAAGAATCATATTTTAAAGCTTGAACTCTGAATAAATCTCTAAAACTGTAAGGTAGCAACTGAGCTGATGCTGACCCATCAAATCAGGGATTTCTTTTACACTTTTACAAATAGTTGTTATTTTTCTTCAACATTGATTCATCAATAAAGTGAGATGTAAACATTCAGGGATTGCGGGTGAAAGGTTCACTAGGTCATTATAAATGTAACCAAAACTAAGAGGAAAAAGCAGCGTGTGATGAGAAACTGCCAAAAAACCCCAAAGCTACATCTTAAGGCTCTACAGGCCACAGTTAACATCTTTAATACTGAGTTTCCCTCCAGTAAAATCTGAAAAGACTTAACAAGCATGGCTTTTTTAGAAGGTCAGCAAAAATGGCAGCAAGGCTTAGGTTTAAAACTGGATCAATATCCTTTGAACTAACAATGTCAAAGTGGAGACGTTTGGCCATAATGCACAGCAACAGGTTTGCTGAAAGCCAAACCTAGCATATCAACACTAACGCCTCATACCAACTGTCAAGCATGGCAGTAGAGGGCTGATGATTTGGGTTTGTTTTGCAGCCACAGGACCTGGACACCTTGCAGTCATTATAAACTCCCCTGTATACTTTTCTAGAGTAAAATGTGAGGCCATCTGTCTGACAGCTAAAGCTTGACTGAAACTGGGTCATTCAACAGAATAATGATCCCGAACACAGCAGCAAAGGTCGGAATCCAGAGAGCAAGCTAATAAAAATGCAGTGGCAGGACCTCTGTGCATGAATGAATGCCCCAAAACCTCAATGAACTGAAATAACCTTGTGTAGCAGAGTGGACCAAAATTCCTCCACACTGAAGAGAGAGACTGATAACGTCATACAGAAAAAAATCACTTTCAATTTTCACTTATTTTTTGTTAAATGAATAACATTTCAGTGTAATTAGTCCAGTGTTGTTCAGATAAGATTTAAATTAACCTAATTTTAAGAAGTATTAAGGATCAGATGATGGATTTCTGTGTCCCCATCTGTTGCTGTACCTTCTTTTCACATGACTGCAGTTGAGAAGTTTACACACATTTACACATGAAATACAAAAGGCCGGGGAGTAGAGGCTTAGTTGTAGATTCATACTTTTACCACTTTTTCACTTTGATCTAACACATATAAAACTCTCATCTTTTAAAATGTTACACATGGTTCTTTCCAAACCTCCACTGAGCAGCGGCGCTGCCTGGTTTCAGTTTAGGGGAGGGGTTTCACAAATGGGGAAATTGTTATATCTCTTTGTGTTTAAATATGCTTGTGTCTCCTTGTGGGCGTATGGTAGGTGGTTAAGCTGCTGTTGTAAGTTAATCTACAGTCATGATATTGTCAGAGGTTTCATTATTTGATTTTCCATGGAAATAATCCAATAATCCCTGAGAACAGAGGGGAAAATTCTAACCATCCATAACAATTTGTGGGATCATCTTCATGCCATGATGTGCATAATTTCTCACTTGGAAGGAAGCTGACATGCAAGAGGCGCGAATGGTTACCAAATACTTATGTGTACCTCTTTTTAATAACCAGATGGGATCTTGATGGAGAACATTATGTGGCAGGCTCGGTTCTGACGCTCAGGAGCTCTTTCATACAGCCGCGAACTTACCACAAAGTTGTGTGTACTTCCAGGCACAGCTCATACCCTTGTCACTTAGTGAACTAAATTCTTAACTTCATCAAAGCCACCATGCGTGATCACCTTCACGCCACGTTACATTTCTGTCTTGATTGAACTGGCCTCTTCCCGAATGATAATGCCTCTATCAACAAGGCATGAATAGCGATCCGACAGACTGAACAGGAATGACAATGATGCTGGCCACAAGCCAGAGCCTTTTCACCACCTCAACATTATGCAATTGAGCATTTGAAATTTCTGCAAAGGCGGCAGTGACATTTTATTATGCTCCTATCAAAAACTGGAGGAGCCAGATAATCACTGGGAAATGTTATTTTAGCAGTGATTGGAGCTGACCTTGCCTGAGGAAATAACAGAGCTAAAAACTGAAAGGAAAAGTAAACCCAGATATCGAGCAGCTGTGACTATAAGAAAAATATTTATGCTGCTGCTTTCATTATTTTCATATGCAGATTAAGCATCCAGGGATGTAGTGGAGAGTAAACAGCCCTAAACGCTATTTACTCAAGTTTTTATTTGTAGATTAACATTAGCTTGCTTCCTAGGCTGTAAATCCATATGATAAAGCTTCACTGTATATAGTAGTAAGTGCTGTAGCAGAAATATCACGTCATAAGGGCCTCTTCAAGGGACAGAAATAAATATTGTGCCTGTCATTTTAATCTCAGACTTAATACATTTATGTCATTGTGATGAATAAATCCCCTTTATGTAACAAAGTATTTACCCAGTAGCGTGGCAACACAAGCCAGGATGGCCAGCAGAGCAGCGGTGCTGAGCCCGGGAGACGGCAGCGTGGACTGCTGAGGGAGACACACCGCCTCTCTTTCCCAGTCCCACTCGCCTTCCGTCTGTTTGTCCTTCTCTTTCTCCCCGGCCCGCGCCCCTCCTCTCAGGCAGGGACAGACGGACACGGTGACCGTCCCCGTGCTGGTGAGGCCCGACGTCCCGTCCCTCAGGATGAGCGGCACGTAGAGCGTCAGGGTGGAGGACGGGGAGCGGTACAGCGGCTGGAGCTGGGACAGCAGCACCAGGCTGGCTGTGGGGCCTGAGGCAAAAACAGGAAGACCCTTATTATTAATCAGCTGTTAACAGCACGGTGCAATTTATCTTCTGTGCTGAATCTTAGCGGGGGGGGTTACTTTTTATGAAAAATAATACCCCAAAATCACATAGCGGTTGTAAATTTGCAGTCAGCCGGTGATTGAATGATCGTAAAGTATCTGGCTCTGCTTACGTCAGCCTCTTGTTAGTTTTACACTTGTCTTTAAAATCTCTGCCAGCGAAGCTACACTGCTTCACACAGTGACGCTAATTTGAGTTAACAGGATGACTCTACTATATCCTCTCACACTTCACAATTTATGACTTCCAATTAGCTATAAACTTTAGACATACAGCTCGATATAATTTTACATGTAAAGCTATTATCCCAGATATCGTCTGGGTGTATAATGCCATTAAATCGATCTGCGTTGTGTGCCGTCCAGCACAGATATATACACACAATGTAAGCTCAGAGCATTGGGTTTTCCCACATGTTTCTATATATGCTAATTATGTTAAGATGTTGTGATGCTCATCAACAACAAGCACAACTTTGGAAGGAACCAGAGTTAATGGCTTCAATTGGTTGGATTTCTCTGATTTTAGGAAAATAAATTGAAAATAACTTGCGTGGAAGATATTTTCAGACTTTGTCTAAATGAAATGCCGGAGGCAACAAAAATAATCTCACTGATAAGAGGACGTGGATGTATTTCATCAGCATGAACGGCGCAGCAAAGTTGTACCAACATGACAAAAGTGATTATCTAGAAATTCTTCTGTGATCCAAACTGCAGATCAAATCATTATCTTCTGTAACAAAGCAAATAATGTAGCATGTTTTTGTGACAAGCCATCCATGTGGGAACAGAACATGATCTTATTGTTCCTCTGTTCTACTGTTGGCTGACACATCAAAGAGGCCTTTGATTCCACATGTCAGTGAGTTTATCCTCCTGATCCAAGATCCAATACTGTTTTCCAATCAAGGGACAACAAGCTATTCAAGAAAATAACTTTCCAGCTTTGGCATCGCACAAAAATCATACCAAAAAAACAGATGTCCCAGTTTTCCTTCTGCACTTAAACACAGCATGATTTAAGTACGTGTGTGGAGCTGAGACTGCAAAAACAAAAATGCCTCAAAACTATCAATTTCATTAACAAAAATCCTATTATTTGTAAATAAATATATACAGAATACTGGATGGATGGATGGATGGATGGATGGATGGATGGATGGATGGATGGATGGATGGATGGATGGATGGATGGAT
>JAOXYM010000008.1:7274060-7299799 GCA_028567055.1 Leptatherina wallacei | reverse complement strand
TAAGCACATAGATCAGATTTTTTAAAGAGAGAGAATGAGGGCAGCTTCTTCAAGAATTTCATTTTATGTATGTAAAATTTTGCCAAAATAATTAGTAAGTTGATGATATATAATTCATCTTTGGTGGAATTAAAATTTCTAAATATAAGCAGCAGGTCAGACTCGTTTAAACAAAAATCCTTACCCAAATGTTTCCTGAGATCTAATTGAAAGGATTAGGGTAAGTAGTTGGTTGAAATGGTAGGATATTGTTTTCTTTCAAAAATGGTCCAATTATGCTACTTATCATGATGTCTTGCCTGATTATTGATGTGTTCATCTTGAGTTTTAAATGATGACAACTGTGAATTCAACTATGAAGACACATTGAACTCATCTAATCTGTTTGACTCCCTGACAAAGGCCAGTGGGCTGAAACACGTCAGAGTTTTTCTTTAAAAGGTCACTATGACTATGCCAAACGAACAAAGGCATTTTGTCTCATTTTAAAGGACAGAGCCTTGGAGTTTTTTTGTACAATTCAGAAACGGGACTCTGTTGTATCCAGAGGAGCTGTGTGGTGTTTTCTTCTTCAATTCTTCACTCATTTTCTTTCTCATTGGACTTTATATGTGTAAGATAAAATGTCAAAGTCAACATAAACTAATAATATGGACAATAACACATTTTCTCATTAGATTTTATGGGAAAGTCTGTCGACACTTTTAACTGCTAGTATGCAGTGAATGTATCAATGCAGCACAATGGGGAAAACAACATCCCGGTATCTAAATTCATTTCATCTGAAGCAAATGTTGTTTTAAAAAAAAGCAGCTGTGATTCCTTCAAAAGCTTTTTGTGGAAACAGTGAGTGTGTGCAGTCATGGGGAGGAGAAGATGGATGCACAGGATATGTGAAGGAAAACAAAAGGAATGAACAAAAGAGAGGAGGATAACAAAGCAAAACAATGGAGCCACCAGAGTTGGGAGATGGATGGAAGAAGAGAGAGGCAGAGACAGCAAAGACAGAGAGTGTGAGATGGAAGGGAAAAGAAAGAGAAACTAGGAGAAAAGACATAAATGAGAAGAGAGAGGCGGGAAAAAATAAGTGCGATTAAGAGTCTCGGGGGGGGGAGGGGGGGGGTGGGAGTAGGGAAAACACAGTTTGTCTGCCAGGAAAATAGGAAGAGAAAGAGGTGAAGAGAACTACCCAGAAAGGGAAAGATTGAGTACCTACCGCCACTGTCTCTGACGCTGAAGTTCAGGGCGGCCCTGGATTCTGGGGGGATGCTGAAATACACGGTGCTGTCATTCCCTCCCTCATCTCTATCAATCGCCCGCAACACCTGCACCACCTGAAACGCAGCGATAGAGAGAAACAGAGACTAAGCGAGGGGAGGGAGGGTGTGAATGAATATGTGTGCGGGGGAAACAGAAAGAAGAAATGGAGAAAACACTCGCACACAGAGAGCTTTTAGCAACAAGCCATTAGCCGACACTGGCAGGAATCAAAACAAGCCAATTAGTATTAAGATACAAGTGAACTGTGTCTGATACTCACACCAAATAAATAACTGGGTCTGACGTGCATCGCTTCTCACAAATACAGTGGAAGTGTGGCTTTCAATTTAGTAATGGCATCTTTACTGGCAGCGGTAACAAAATTAATCTAAAAGGAATCTCTTGCAGCACTTCGTTGATGGGTAATTTCTTTTTAATGAAAAACCAGTTGCAAGGCAGGAATTCTTTAAAGCGCCGGTTACGAGGCTGAATTCGGGGGTGAAGGGCGTTGAACACTCCGAGTTAGTCGGCGTCGCCGGGCCTTCTCCTTCAGAAGATCTGCCATCATCAGTCGCATTATGGCGTCAGTTTCTGGGTGGGAACATTCAAATGAGTCCTGCCAGACGACTCGTCAAACAGAGACGCGAACAGACGACTTCAACGCAGGGGAAGACATCACAATCTTGTCTTCTCGCATTGCGGCGCCGCTTAACAATATACGCAGACGCGTACATGAACATCACAGGCCAAAACAAAGCGACGCTGTTGTCACAGAATCACAGATTTAGTGGTGAAACAACAAAGACTCAAGCAGAGCACTGAAAACACCAGCAAAAAACAACAGATGGGCCAAGACACCAAATTATAGTGATGGAACCAGCATGGAATACTGAAGATGGAGAGGATGGAACATCAACAACAATAAAAAAAAGAAAAAAATCTGAGCGAATGCATGCTTCCAGGGAGAGATTGAGGAGCAAAGAGGTAATTTTTATAATTGAGATGGGAACAAGTAAGCAAAACATGATGCAGGAAAATAGACAAGACGACAAATAAAGCATGATAATAGCAGGAAGGAGGGAGACAGTCTGAGAGGAGGCTCGGCTTTAATTATAATGTGAATAGCTGTTGCATTCTGATAACAGGCCATGTAGGATTCACCTGCCTCGAAACTAAATGTGTTCGCAGAACAGATGCAAGCTTTGTCTCAGACACTCCCCGTACCAGAATATAGATTGTTTTGTATTATATGTTTCCATATTTGAATGAAAGCTCTTCTGAAGCAGCTTGTTTCTTTGTAGAAGACTGCGTTTGAAATGAAGGAATTTGTCTGACATCATCACCCTGTTATCTAGTTTCCTTTCTGACAACATGGAGTAATGATGTGTTTACAGATTGCATGTGTGGTACTTCTATCATTTGTCGAGCATGACTCAAAACAATGTCTGTGTATTTTGTCTGACACATTAAAAGCAACTTTCGTTATTATAAAAACCCTGTCTTGGCATCATGAAGTTAATGTTTGGATTTACTACAGAGGTGTTGTTTTGTTTAAAAAAAAAAAAAAACCTCTAGCCCTCACCAAGTAACTATAATATTTAAAAAGCAGTTTCATTTGGATGTCTTGTGTTTACATATAAACAAGGCAACAAAAACAAAGGATGATGGTTGCATTGTAGCCCTAACCAGGAAGCAACAGTGTTTTAAAAAACAGAAAGAATTAAAAGATGGCTTTCATGCAATAGACATTTAGGAGTGGAATGTATTTAAGTGAATCCCACAGTGTAATTTGCTAAACTCTGTGGTGCACAATTTACAGCTGATGGGGCCGTTTCCTTACTGCTGAAAATATTAAGCTGTTCTTCATGTGGCTGTGACAGTGGCAACTAGAGAGCCCAGTGTCGAGAGGAAAACCACTTGTGTCTTTTATTTTTTATTCTAAAGGAAGACACTGTTAGGGTATATTAATAGCTAAGACACTTTAGTCTTTAATTGGTGTAAAGTTGAACAGGAAAAGACACATACAAGCACAACTGCATCAAAACTCTGTGATCCCACGTCGTTAACCTCGTAGAAAAACTGCCTGAGTCCCATTTTGTCCAAATGATGATATCTGCTTTCCTCGTACTGCTTAGTCACTGTACATCATTGCTGAAACCTTAAAATATGACAATTATGTTATTATGCAAACAACATGTTTATTTCTCCTTTTCTTTTTTCCCAATTTCTCTCTCCCTTTTTTCCATTTTTAAAAAAAATCTTTGTGGCACACCATAGCCTCTTTATCAGTTCTCTCCATATTTTCACCTGAGTTTGTGCTGATTCGGAGGTCCCTGCTGGAGGCAGAGCAAAGGCGCAGTAATTCCAGCCATCAGCAGCATTTATGTTTACATGCAAACTTTCGCAGACACTGAGGGATGTAGAGTAGATTATAGGGATGACTGCCCCTTAGCTGAGTTGAAAATGTCTTTTATCTTTGTCTTGTTAGGGTGTTGAATGACCACAACAATTATAAATTAATTCATTCATTCTAAAAATGTGTGGAAAAACCCATGCCTGGGTAGTTTCTACCACTTGTAATACCAAAGGTAAGTGTTTGTTATTCCAATAATGTTTCACGTTTTGAACATTTAACTATTGTTGTGATATCAATAACTGTTATCTCATCCATTTGTCGATTCATCCAAGAGATTGATTATTATCATTATTATTGTCCCATGGAAATGAAAAAGATGCAAATTTCCCATTGCTTTTTTCTCTTTAAACACTAAAGGGACTTCATTGTGGCCTGACTCTTGTGCTGCTGTCCATGGTGCTGAACTTTAATATCCAAGCCTTGTTTGGAAGTGGGAGTGAAATTACTTACGTTTGCAAATGAATGGTAGATAAACAAACTTTGAAACTCAAACAGCTCGGTTCAAATCATTTTGAACTAAACAGGTCAGCAGGTTCATGTTTGTTTGGCCTGTTCTGTTTGTACAGGAAACAGACAGCTCATTATATCCTGGTTGCAGATATCATCATACTGTTGATCAGTGTCATCTTTGAACCTCTGCTGCAGAACTGATGTCCCATCAGCATCGTCTCTGATTTGCGTCTGCATGCTTATTTTACCCAGCTTAGAAAAAGCATCTAAATGGTACATACTTGGTATTCAAATGGACACTGTGTGTTCTAGCGTGCAATCAGTCACAGCGAAACATGCTAATGTACCGTATACCTTTTTCACAGATTCAATTTAATGGGTTTGTTTATGTTCGCTATATGACACCTAATCAGACAATTCCAGTCACATGGTTCCAGATGTTTGGTGAGAAATTAGAGTCTGAAAGTCTAATCGAAATATTGACTCAGTGCTGATGGCTTTAATCATTTCAGCGGCTAATTCATGCCAGTCACAAACATGGGCAGGTTTAGAAAATTTCTCACTCCATCACCCACTTACAAATATTGGCATGAATAATGTAAAGCAGGGTAACTCAATTCTGTCATACGAGAGCCGCAATCCAGCAGGTTTTCAATGTATTCCTGCTTCATCACACCTGGATCAAATGAAATGGATCTAACGGCCTCACAGGTTCACAGGTTCAGGCACAAGGACTTATTAATTTGAGCTTGATGTGTTGGAGCAGGGATACCTGGAAAACCTGCTGTAATCCTGGTGTAAAGGTTGTTTTCAGTCTCACCAGAAAGCGTGTAATAAGCATGTTTGTCCACATGTCAGAAACACAATAGGGTTAAGATTTAAACCTTAACAAGGCAGCTGTTTTGTAAGTGTGTCGCAGATTGAGTGTTGGGACTAACTCCATCTGAAGAACTGCTGACCTTTAGTCAACAATGTAGCACCGAAGCCTCGTACGTAGACACACACAGCGAGAGCTGGAGCTGCTGCTGCAGCTGTGAAAACGTGACTTAAGTTGTTTTCACACCCTCTTGACAAATTGCAATCTTCAGTGCTACTGACAAGCCCTTGGAAGAAGCTGAACTGGTAACAGAGCAGTGCCAGGGTTTCCCCCAAGGGTGGGAACAAAAGGTGGCACAACCTGTGACATGTCAAACACAACTAATCTACACGGGAACTGTCTCATTTCATTCAAACACAAGGTGTTTTTTTTTAAGCAAAATATTAATTTGAAATGGTATAAGCATGAAGGAAAAGTTTACAGACTTTTTAAGTTTCCTTTTTTTTTCTATGTGTTTAAGGCCTGAAATCTATTCTGCTTATATTTTTTCATCATACTTCACGATGGCAAAGCAAAAACTTTTTTTAAAGGTGTCTTTGGAAATATATCTGTGCCTGGTTAAAGCCTCTCAAATCAATGATAGCCTCAAGTTCCCATGGGGATGAAACTATAAGCTTGTCACACTTTTCCTTTGCAAGTCTCTCCCATTCAGTCTCAACCTGGCTTGAGGTGGAGCGTAAGCGCTTAGGCATTTCCTTTTTAATCTCTTCAGAGGAAAAAGTCTCTGCTTTAACCTTGGTTTGGGGTTCACATTTCAGCATTGGATTATTGCAATGTGAACTAGATCTATTCTGATCTTGAAGGAAAGTTCACATTTCAATAATCCAATGATGAAATGTGAACCTTCCTTCAAGATCAGAATAGATTCTAAAGAAGATTCCGACTGATTATTACTGTACAAGTTTGCTTGCACGTATGTGTCTTCCAGAGCCTGTTGCAGAAACTCATCCTCACATAATGATGCTGCCATCACCATGTTACACTTTATTAACTGGGTGAAGCTCAGTCTCCGATTTCCACATGAACCAATCATTGGGGCACTAAGGACAAAAAGCTCAATCTTATTTTTTTCAGATCACAGGATTTTGCTTCATTCAGGGGCATTTTGCCAAACTACCAGGCCGTCACAAGGCTTTTAGTGAAGAATGGCTTCTTTATGACCACTTAGCCTGAAAGGCCCAATCGGTGACTGATGGTTGTCCTGTACCACCAGCAGCTCATTAATATATGTCATGACAAAATAGACCTTTATCTTTTTCTAAGGAATATCAAGAAGAACATTTCTGATTGTATTCTTCTTTCTTTGGTTTTCTCCCCCTCTTCTAAATACACTGTGTTAAAGTGAAACTACTTAAGGAGGTTGTTAAGCAAGTCACCGTTTCCATGCAGTCTGGGCAAGAAGAAGGATCTTTCTGCAAATGGAAATCTAAAAAGTAGTGCGATGCCTTGAGAAATGAAGGAAAACATTGGACATTTCACGAAAACCTAACCAAGTATTGTTAAAAAATGTGAGTAATACAGAAAGCGAAAGGATTCACTCAGATAAAGGCATAGCAAAGAAACTTGAGGCATGTTAGAAAGCCACTGATGAGCAGCAAGCTGGTATTTGAAGCTGCTGGTGTCTCTGGAATCCCAAGAATCTGTCCAAGCAGGAAAAATCCTGAGGCTGCAGTTGTTCAAAAAGCTGTATTTTGAAAAGTTTGCAATGGGCTCATTTTCAAACGACTTCATTGCCTGATGAATGCCGTGCAACACTGGATGGTCCAGATGGATGGAGGTCTGGATGGATGGTGGATGGACACCATGTCCCAAGAAGACTGCAACATCAGCAAGGTGGTGGAGTGATGTTTTGGGCTGGAATAATGGGGAGTGAGATGGTAGGCCCATTTAGGGCACCTGAGGGTGTTTATATGACCTCTGCAAAATATGTGCAGTTTCTAACTAACCATTTCTCACCATGGTATAAAAGGATTAAATGTGCCTTCTGCAGTAAAATCCTTTTCATGTAAGACAACGCACCATCCCATACTGCAAATAACAGCAAAGAATCTGTGGCTGCTTTGGGTATAAAGGAAGAAAAACTCACGGTGAGGCCACCATCATCCCCTGACCTCAACTGTATTGACATCCTCAAAAGGAAGATCTATGAGGGAAGGTAGCAGTATACCTCCAAACAGCAACTCTGGAGGCAATTCTGGTCACTTTAAACGAGAGCCAAGCAGAAAATATCTACAGAAGTCGATGTTTAAAAAGCTTTTTTATATTTTTGTTTGACAAAAATGATCTCCGATGTAATGCAAAAAATAGGACATGTGTACATTTTCAGTTCTTTCCAACCATTTAATGTTTTGAAACTCTTATGTAGAATAACCCAGAACACTATTTTAAATGCTGCTTTCTTTACTGGTAGTTTTGTGTGATAAAATCCAGATTATTATATAACCAAATATAATTTGGTAAATTGAATAATTGTATTCACTATCATTCACATTGATTATTTGATAGAAAAGAAAAAAAACAGCATGTGCATAATAATTAACATATATTTGAAGTAGTCATTCCTATGTTTGAAAGCAGTTTTACACTTCAGTGGAGGGCACGTGCAACACAAACAAGATATGTAAACCAAAGCAGACAATGACCCCGATGAAACGTTGATTTTTTACTGCCAAGTAGAATAAAGAGCAGCCTGGGAAATGCTCCAGCCCACCTTGGAACCCTGCATTGGACGAGATGGGTTTAGAAAATCCAGATAGCAGAAAAAATGATTGGCCCAAATGTGCATTTTTGTTTGGCCCAAATTTTGCCATGACTTATGCCGTTAGTGTAGCTGCCAAACTCCTGCCACATGACCACCACTTTCTGGCCCACAAAAGGCTTAATGTAATCCACAATCGGGCCAACAACTGACATATGGACCACTTCTGGCTCACACAATACTTGCCAGTGCCATGACTGAGCCATAGGTGCCCAAAGTAGTCCAGATTCAGCCCAAACATGCTATCTGGGGATGGATGGATGGATGGAATCGTGGATGGATGGATGGATGGATGGACGGATGGATGGAGAACAAAGGATGCTCTAAACATTTAGCAGAAATGATGTAGTGTGTTTTTGTTCATTTTTGCATTCCACTTTTTTTTTTCTTTAACAAATATGACTATTTTTTCAAACAAGGTATAAGCCGTGCCAAAGACTGAAAGAAGCCATCATACCTGAAGCATCAATAGATCAACAACAGTACCAGTCAAACGTTTGGACACACTTTTCCATTAAATCCAATGGGAAAGCGTGCCTAAACCTTTGACTGGTAGTGTATATCAGACCACTATATACGAGGGTCTAGCATTCCTTCCAAATCCAATATTTTTGACTCTGTATTTTTTCTTTTCATCATGGAATATATTCACTGAAAATGGACTGATGGGAAAAAAGAAAGAAAAGAACTGAAACCATTTTAAGATGATTCATAACAATATAAAACAAACTTTCTCATTTTCAGATAATATCAAGCCTTCAATTCAATGCATGTTCACCTCACAGCTCACTGCGAGCCGTACTGACCTGTCCGATGGAGGATGAGTCACACATGGCGGTTGTGTACTGTCTGTCCAGCTCAGGCGCGTTGTCGTTAAGGTCCAACGTCTCTATTGCAACCAGAACTCTGGACACCTGGCTGGGGTTGTCTGAAAGAGCCACAGAGCAGAATATCACAAAGACGAACACCTGCTATAGGGAAAATTATATGGATTCCATTTTTTACACTACATAAAAAGGTGCATGTTTACACTCCATTTATTCCACTCAGTTGTCCTCACAGACACAATCAAGCATTTCAATCTGTGTCCAAAAACTCTCAGATGAAATTAGCCGACACACATTTGGCTAAATACGCGGCAATACATTTGGTTTCATTTGGCTCGTGTTGCAGCTTGTAGGATCCCAGCTGGAGTAAAACTGATGCTTCCACGGCAGTCAAACTTCTCCACATCAAAGAGTGCTATTCTAAGCCAAAGCATCTCACAGAGTCAAGTGAGTGTTTTTAAGAAAGAAGGAGATCAGGCAGAGCGGTATGTAGAGAGCAGTCAATCTGCACACAGTTACACCAAGGTGCGGTTTAAATGGATTGGCGTAGGCTCTGCCACACTCCTTTCACTTGGCTATACACACGCTTTAACAGGAAGTTCTCACATCCATGCTCAAAACGCATGAAGTCATACTCTGAGCCTCCTGAACATTCACCCATTTTACATTTTAGGCTGCTGTGACACAATCCAGGCTCTGCGACACATCATTTATTTAGCCAGACAACCCTGCGACGTGGCAGACCGCCCTTTCTATAAACTGAGGCGCACAATTTACATACACATTGACATACACTCCCACACCATGTTCCCAAACACAGAGTACATACACGGAGTCATGGATGACAGCAACTGGTCCCCATCACTGAAGAGCTGAAAATGAGCTTTTGCTGTAATACCACTGGGTGAGCAGGCCTGCCCGTGGCCATGGCAGGGCTCCCACTGTGTTTATGTCAACACAACCTCCAACAGTCTGTTTATTAGATAGAGCTCATTATTCAAGACAGGCACTCGCTGTGCTGCCGTCTCAGTCCTCCCGACACTCTGCTGCCACAAGAAGACCTGAGTAAATTTTAAGTAAAGATCAACTTTGTCCAGAACAAGACTTGGCAGGAAAACAACTTCCCCTTCCTTTCACACAGTGGGCAGCTTTCTCTGAAAATAGTTTCACTTTTACAAAAAAAAAGAATAGCAATTGGATTGTTTTGTTAAGGCTTAATTACTTGTCACCTGCCAACAATGCTGCTGGCGCCTGGCCAGCATTTAATTGCAATCTGGTGTTAATTTTTAACACAAACCCCACACTAAAGAGAAAATAGTTTTTTTTTGTCATTGGTTCCAGCCCATACAGAGTATAAGTGTTGTCAGTGTCTTAAAAAAAAGAGTTGAGTAATAACATGATTCATGCTTTACACAATATGAGCATCTTTGCTTCTGGTTTTTGTTTACAGTCATGGTTCAAATTGATTATTTGCGGAGCCAAAAGCCAACAATGACCCTTTGAATGTGCATCTATGGCCTTTCCTACTAGTTAATAATGACCTTGATATGGTTTTAATGGTGTTTAATGTTTGTTAAACTGTAGAACCTCCATTGTAGTAAAAAAAAAAAAAACAAGAAGCAAGCCAAATTAGCCGTACGAAATTTACTCCTTTTTAAGTATTGTTTGCTGAGGAAGAGTCATGGTCTATTGGTTTTGGGTTAGTTGTGGGTTTAGTGTTGAGCTTTGTGCTTGTTATTTTTCCCACTGAGTCCATTATTGGCCGGTTCATTCAACATCTTATGAAACGAGCCGAGGAGCTGGATGCAAATGCAGACGGTGAGATGAGAGGGTGGTGGATGAACTCAACAAGGGATTTATTTAAAAACAACAAACAGCGCTGCATAGGGAGGATAACAAAGTTTGCAACCAGAAACTAAAAAGAAGAAGAAAGCAAAATGTAAAGACAGAGTAACTGTTGAAGGCAAAGAACGCCAGAGAAATCCAGGACAGGGAGATGATGAATAACAAGCTTCTGGCCAAGAGCAAAAGCAACCAAGGGGTATTTATACTGAGGGTGTAAATAGCAAAACAAGGAACAAGTGTGCTAATCAGCAAACAGAAACCAGGTGTACAGGAGGAAAATTGAGCTGAAGAAGAAAACCTCTACAAAATAAACAGGAAACATGACAGCACAGGGGGCGAACCCCAAAGTCCCCTGTGCTGAACACCAAACCCACAACTAACCCAAAACCATAGACCATGATAGAAAGAAATACTACATTGCCCCATCTGTGAGAGGTAAATGCTGAATTTCCTCAAAAAAAAGGAAAAAAATGGATTCAATTAAAAGAGAACTGTTTAAAAAACTTGCATACTCGGAACGGGTAATATTCATTGTAGTACTGTGATACTACCACAGCAATGTGCTGTCAGTTTATCAAGCTGTTTGCCACCGCCAGGAAAAAAGAACACTTCACTGTCACTAGGCTCTGGTGCAAAGCGTGTGCTGCTGTGAGATTTGATGCTTATGAAGTGCAAATATAAGAAACATGCAGAGCTTAAAACAATAACTGGTAAAAAGTTCAGTTGGAACCCCTTTAAGAAAAACAAAAATGATCCAGTTCAACCTTTGCCAGGCAAAGCAAATCATAAATTTACCACGACAATGAACAGTCATTTGAGAATGAACAGATCAATGATTGGCGTCACAACGAAGTAAGTCTGATGTTACATAAGAATAGCAGACCTCATCTCAAAGATGATAGCTAAAGACATGTTCTGCATCAGTTTGGTTGAAGATCGATGGCATTTGTTGACCCTTAGTTTACAATCCCATCAAGAAAAACCATTAAAAGACTGAAAAACCATATGATGACATTGTAGCACTTATAAAGGAGTCATGTAACCATCACATGTCAATATGCACTCAGCTGGAAAATACACAGAGCTGTTCTGGAGAGCAAAGACGGAGCGGCATACGGCTAAAAAACCTTGCACATATGCTTTGCATTGCAACTGAACACTGGGGACTTAAAGGAAAAGTCAGATTTGTTCTTGAGGGGTTAACACCATCACAAGAGGATGTAACTCTACACTGTAGTTGAAAGAAGTCTATTTAAGGTCTAGTAAATAGACCGTAAAAGTTTGCTTAGTAACACATCATTGTTTGCTCACCAGGTTGAGGTCGAGGATCTATCTAGTTTGATCTTTGTTGCCTGTTGACATTGGAAGAAGTTATAAAGAAGCAGAGAAGAAAAATAAGGACAAACCACTCTAAGTGGGAAAGGTAATGGATTCTCTGTCTATGCTGGGCAGCCAATCAGAATTATTTATTTCAATTAAAGACTTAATGTGGGTTTGACAGCTTGGAGAAATACATGTATGACATGAAGTGCATGTCAGAGACCAATAATTATAACTATTACCTCTTTTATCCAATCAGTTTTATTAAAAAATCAAGCTTCTTTTAACATTTTGTGATAGTATTAAGCATTTCGTCAGCGTGACATATTTTCCCCCTGCAACAGTGATTCATCTATTCTGATCCAGTTCAGATCGGTCCGTTCCCCTGCTGGATGAAGTTAGCATGCACATCTTTCACAACAGTATTAATAGTACAACTGCTTCAAAGGACTTCAAACTAATTCTGGTAGGAGAAAAAAAGCATAAGAGGGACTTTCACACATATATTTGAGATTACAGGGACTCTCATAGGAATGAATGAATTTCAGGTTGACTCCCACCTGAACACACAGCTAAATAAAAATAAGGTGAAAATGTTTATATCCACAATTTTAGAGTTAATTTGGAGATGACAAAGTAAAGCATTGTAGAAAAAATCATACAAATAATAAGAAAATACCATCTTTTATGGGAAATGGTGTTTTTTTTTGTCCATTTTTAAGGAAGTTGTGTATTGATAACACATTTACTAATAGAATTTAAAGAGAATGAACAGTCTAATAGTGAATACATGTTGTTGGTTTTTTCATCCAGTTTGTAGATTTGAACTTATCAAAAACAACTTATAACAGGATAGATGCAGACATATATAGGACCTATTATAGTTTCCCCCAAATATTTAAACAAAAACAAACTGTGGCTCAGTTTCTCAAAGATCTGAACACAATCTCCCAAAAGTTGACCTTTTTTGTCAAAACTTCACAAATCTCCACTTAAAACCATCTTATCTCTTCTCCAAACTGATTCCTCTCAATAAAAAATACAGTTATTTTATGTTTAAACATCAAATAAACTCTAATTTAGTGAATTCAAAACACAGCTATCAGATGTGTTTATGCATGTTTAGGCTTCATTAGATCATGTGGAAACCTCAAATACACTCACATGTGTGGAAATTAGGGTTTTTATTTTAATAAAATGTAGACATTTTTGTCGGAAAATTGTATCTGGCGTACCAAGTGGATATACCACACAAATATTCTTTTAGTGTGTAGCTAAACGTGTAATTATAGGAATCAGAAAAATCTGTGCACGGATATAAAATGGGAACAAGAAACTATTGATTTGTTGCTGCGAGGCAAAGACAGGCAAACTGAGCAGACAATAAAATAGAAAACATCCACTCTATATCCAGCATCTGGTCCTGGTTACAAGAAATATTTGCTCGCCTTCATCTTCCTCTTACTTGTTTCGGATGACCTCCACCACTTAAAAGGTCTCCTCCTCTGCGTTTTTGCTGTTCCATCTTCTTGCCTAACATCTGCATTAGTCACCTGAAGGCTTTTCTTTTTTTTAAAAGTACACATAATTTAACTGATTTTCCAATTAAATTTAAATGAGACTCCATGAGACTAAGGCAAAAATGTTTTCAATGCAGAAGATGGATATGCAGACGGATGGACGCTTTTGTCTTACTTCAACATTTACATGCGTATTTGGCCCATTTTCAAGGGTCTTGGGGATCCATCGCTTGATGCAGAAAACTGAGCATTACCACCAGAAATCACAGGGGCAGTATTGAGCTGACATGCGATCAGGGAAAAGAACAAACCAGAGAAGAAGAGGCAAAGGAAGGAAGAGGAAAGAGAAAACAACAAGGACAAAAACTGGAGAAATGGCGGGTGCTTCTGAAGAACGGCTGTGTGAGTGTGTCGGGCGTGTTGGTGGGCTGTGAACAACTTCATAGCAGTGCATTACCGCCACCAATCGGTGTCTGAAACTGACGTCAGAACGGGGAGTGAACTCGGAACTCAATGTTGCCCACTAGTGGCTGAACTGATTTAATATCGATGGCAACGGAAACAATGCATGGAAGTATGAGGGCGGCGACGTATGACAATGTTTGAAACAGAGGTACCTATTTATGTAAGTAAGGGAGCATAAATGGGGCTTAACTGGTAACTGGGTGTTGCACTCTGAAAGCCTGTGTTCATTGGTGAACAAATATGAGAAATCTGATGAATTTTGGAGTGAGAACAATGGGATTGTGCTCAGAGTTTAGCACTTCAGAGTCATTTTGTTGATAAATGAGCTTCACTTTTTAGAATTGTGTGTTTTTCTGTGTACATAGTTGGGAAAAACTAGCTGTGAGATTTCATAATTTTTGGGTTATAAAAGATATTTTTTCTAATTAAATCAGAAACTCTACAGATCCTGAATGCTTGGTCTAACTTGGTATCCCTAACTGGAATCTGGTGGTGTTTCCCGCTCATCCTTTGCCATCACATGATGCCAGTAAAGAGGTGCTTTTCTTCAATTGGCTGCTTTAATGCTGTGAATCCAGTCGTATCCCTATGAGAACGCAGCATCAGATAACTAGCACAATATAGATCAATTGATTGTCAGGCACGCTCTAACAAACTGTTCCTGGTGCCAAACAGCATTCCTCTCATGGCCTGATGACTTGAAAGCTAAGCCGCTTAGTGAGTTGCACCGCACACTGGATACTGAGCTTTTCAGACACTAAAACATACAGTTTACACTCCCTTAAACCTCTTACTCATCAGCGGTTGCAGGTGTCAGAGGTGGAAAATGGCGGTTTCACTGAAAACTACTTTAATAAAAGAAATAATCCCATGAGCGAGCTGTAATAATGTCTCAGTGTTAGTTGCTGCACAAAGAACTAGATCTGACCTCTCTGGGTGGCGATAACTGTAATGTTGTGCCAGTGCTCACGCTCCCGGTCCAGCTCCATAGCCGTGGTGATGAGGCCGGTGTCTGGGGTGATTCGGAACAAAGCCTCCGGGTCTGACTGGGGATCAATGGAGAACCTGGAGAACAAAGAGCACGGTGAGAGGAGAAATATGCTTGTGTTGACAGGAGGAGGGGCGGGAAAAATGGGGAGAAGGTGGAAAAAAGTGCCAAAAAGAAGAGGGGAAGAAAGGAGGCAAGTGGAGATGGCGCAGAGCGAAAGAAGCATACAGGGCAAGTGTGTGAAGGAGTGATAAGGAAGTCGGCATTCATATGGCCAAAGAATTAATATAGTGAGATTATCATAGCAGATAGGAGCTCTTTTGAAGTGCAAGTGATTATCTAAATATCTCTGAATATACCAACTATCATTCTTCCCCACACACTCACTTTTGGCGCTTTTTGCTTGAAATTGGGACACGGTTTTCTTTGTTTGTTACGCACAAATCACTCACCTTCCTCCTTGAAGTTTTTAAGACAAAATCTTTTGCAAACACAAGTGAAAGCTCAGTCGGTTGCAGTCCATCTGGCTCCAAGCAGCACAGTGCAGGTATTTAGTTTGCTTTGTCAAGTTTTTTTGTTGTTTTTTCTTAGCTTCACTTTTTACATTTTAATCCAAAAAGATTATTTGTTTAGTTTGTACAAAAAGAGCCAAGCCAGTATTTTCAGAAGTAGGGCAGAGTGGAAGGCAGACCAGCTTCATGCACTGTAGATCTTTATGAGCTAAATTAGTGTAATTACTGCTGAATCACTGCATGTTTAGAGGAAATCAGCCTCAAACTTTACCTGATGTTATTAGTCAGACCAGTGTCTGGATCTACGGCGCCGACCCGACCCACGGTGCAGGTTGGCGGGCAATTCTCAGACACATCCATGTGGTATCGAGACCGGGAGAACCTTGGCGGCTCATCAGCATCCAGGACTGCAACTCGGATTGAAGCCCGGTCTTTGAAGGGGCCTCGACGGAGAAAACGAGGGTCTACGATGGGATTGAGGACCTCCACAGAGAAAGAATAGGAGCTCCGACTCTCGTAGTCCACCGCCTGGTGATGACAAAGAGGACGTTCATTCAACTCAACATATTTTTAAAAAAAAAGGAAATGATGTAAAAGTATAATGTTTAGACATTTACATACTTTGAAATGAAAACCGGTGACACATTTTAATAGCAAGAAATTATGCAAATGTCACAGTTTCCACCATCAGATCCAACAGCCTCTGTTTGTGCTTTTATTTGCTCTAATTCTCACACTAAATTTCCTGCAGATGACTGCTAAATTACATATCAAAAGCTGTGAGATGGCACATAATGAATTATTCCAGCAGATCAGAGCCAGAGAATGGTCACATCCCAAATCAGCTCGGAATAATTTGGGGGGGGGGGGCATAATACCATGGTTACCTTCCGTGTTGTGACGTTTGGGGTTCTGAAGTGCTACTTTGAAGGTTGTTGTGGGTGGATGGGTGCTTAGATGGTGGGGGTTCTTTCTGAAGTGGGAGAAGGCATTCATGAGGTGTTGATGTTA
This sequence comes from Leptatherina wallacei, assembly GCA_028567055.1. NCBI lineage: Eukaryota > Metazoa > Chordata > Actinopteri > Atheriniformes > Atherinidae > Leptatherina > Leptatherina wallacei. Next base: position 7,283,550 of record JAOXYM010000008.1, on the reverse strand, counting down.
CAGCATTGCCAATGAGAATCCTGACGCTCACAAAGTTGAAAGGCTTCTTCAGAACTCCGACACTGAAGCGACTACATGCTTGGGTGTCATTTTGAGTTGATGTTTGGATATTTTTGACATGCTCCCACTAGAGAATATACAGCTGTAGAGTTTTCTGTCAGGGTGTCGAATGTTGCTGGAGCATTTGTGGGAGTTATGAGATCAGCTGTGCAATCTACAAGCAGAGGTAGATATGAGCATGTGCCAGGCTGGATAGCAAATGACGGTTTATCTCTTTTTAGCTTTAGCGTGGTTTGTTACGACAGTGTTGGCAAAAAAAAACAAACAAAAAAAAAAGCCTGGGATGTGTGTTGTTGTGTGCCTGGCAGGTAAAGCGTTTTGTTCAAATGTTGCTGAAGCGTCGGTGGGAGTAGTTTCAGACCTTGTGAAGAGGAGGAGAGAAGCTTGTTTTTGTGAAAATGTGTAATGGAGTCAGCAGCAAATTGTGTGCAGCTCTGATATCAACAGATAATTTCCATAAAGAGTATCCTATGATGAAAGTAAAAATGAATGCACTCTCCTTGTTTTTGTTGGGTTTTTTGTTTTTTTTTTAAATTAAAAAAAGAAACACTTCTCTTGTTTTGAGCCCCATCTCCATCACCATGGAGATTCTGCTATCACCATGGAGACTCATACCTGGCTATGAGGAGCATTAGAAATTCTTTTGTATCCTTGCATCTACACAGGTGCAAGAGATCTCATTTGGGATTGGGGCTCGGGCCGTGGCGATTGTTTGTTACTGGGAAGTTATGAAGCCCGCTTGTCTGAGGTCTCCGTGTGATTGCGCGCCGCTCTCCTGCCGGCACGCGGGCTCTGAAGCGGAGAGATAGTCTCTGATCTGGTTCGTCTAGATGATTGTTAGCGAGGATGCGGGCACACACGAGTAATCGCAAACATCTACTGTCTCACACTGACATACACCTGCTGTTGATTAAACTTTAGAAAAAAGCAACATACTCGTTGGCTCTCTTTCTGAATATTTGTTTTAAGGTGAGGCTGTGTGGGTTTGTGTGTGTGTGCGTGTCCAAGTACAAGTATTTCTTTTGCGCTTGTGAGTGTGTGTTTCTTAGGGTAAGTGTGCAAATGAATCATCTTGGTGTGATTGGCACAGAGAAGCAGGCTGGATGGAGGATAAATGGACTCTCTGGCTATGCAGAGTTTTCTGAGAAAGGGGGAAAAAAATCCTTCAGATGATCCCACCAGTGCAGGGAATATTGATATCCTCTCTTTCCTTTCCAATGTCTGTTTAACTATTCCTTCTTCTCTTTTCCTCTCGTACTCTGAGCTGTAAACCTGCGAGGATTGTTTTACAGAAAATCTGCTATTTCAGAGCTGCAGACTGATTAAAAATTACACAGAGGAAAGGGCAAACTGGAAGACATGGACATGCCGGCAATTTGGTGAATATCTCTGCAGAAAAAAATAAACAAACGAGAAGGATTGTTACCGAATACAGAGAAATGGAGCTCATGACGGAGTGTGTGTGTGTGTGTGTGTGTGTTGGGTTTATAAGGAGGGAAAATGTGCTCTAACAGAGTCCCCATTACTGAGCGAGAGGGAGACGATCTGTCTGAGGAGGAGAGGTGTCACTTACACTGTGAGCACACACTCATCACCCCCCCGCCCTCCCTCCAACCAGCACTCCATCATTCCAATCCAAACCCCTTCTTTCACCACCTCACACACTCCATCACCCACTCCCCGAACAACCCTCTCCAACCTTTCTCTCGCCGACTGCGAGTGTGCGAGCGACAGGTCACCAGCTCTGACAAACCGCAGCGTACACCTCCCCCCGAGGAGGAAGCACTTATCACACGGTGAACCCACAGTTCTTACGTTTCCCTATGATTTTGGGCTTTCGCACACAGGTGATCTGTCGACTCCTGTGGAATGTACAGCCACACACACACTTATTAGAGGCCATACTAGTGGACCTGTGAGGCAGAGATGTGTCTGTTAGCTGCTGAAATTGAAAGCAATAGCTCGGACTTCATTTATCTTAGGATGTCCACCTTCACTGAGGGCTGAGGCTGGGATTTAGAGCTGTTTCAGCTGCTTAACCTTAACAAGTCTGAAGCACAGGAAGCAAAGAACGGAGACTGAAATGTACACATGTGGCCTGAGTGGTTTTATATGAATTCCTGAATGGTCAGGAAAATTAAACAGTGAGTAATAAACAGTGTAGATGTGGCTAGAGCTAAGCTGGTTACAGGAGAATGAGTAGGGTGAGTCGTGGCCAAGTGGTTGAAGATGTGGACTTGGGGCTGGAGGACCTAGGTTCAAGTCTGGAGACTGGGAACAGAGGTGAACCACTGTGGGTGCTGGAACATGGCAGCCCACTGCTCTCGACTGTGACTAGAGATGGGTTGTACTCAAAAAACCATCTCCCAAATGGGATCAATAAAGCGTTAGATTATGGTGAACGGGGAGGTATAAGCTTTCTAAATCTGGCATGTGGATAGTTTGTGCGCATGCAGTCCAGAGTATGTGTGCAAGGAAACATCAAGCTTCAGATGGGGGCTCTGAAGATCAGATAACTATTTAGGATTGATTATTTGTGTTGTTTTATCTCCTTATCTTTGATATGTCTTTGACTTCTGGTCAAATATTCAAAATGTTCAACAGACAGATTTTTTTGTTTTTGAAGCAATGTTGTAAAAAAAACAACTAAAATGAAGTTGAAGGTGTTAAAAGCTAAAGTTACTTCGTCCTTTGCTGGAAAAGAGGACGTGGACAGACTGTTGTTTGGTATTTTCACAAAAGATTTTTTTTTTTAAAACAATCTAAAGAAACATGTATGAATGAATACATTCAATTGCACTTTTTATCTGGGTTAGTTTCCCTGAAAAAAAAGGCTACTGGAAATTCTGATTGGCTGGTGACTTTGGGAATTTACCAGCCACACTACCACACTGTCTGCTGGTCAAAAAACTTCATTTAGATTCCTGGTTATTAATTCTAACCAAGTAACGTTACAACCTAAAGCCAAGCAGGACATGACAAAGTTTTGTAAAAGCGTGATGTTCACATGGTTTAAAATGCAACACGTTTCAACAACTTTGTGACTTTGTTGATTGATAAAATTGGATTTTTTTCTGCTCTGATGCTGTAACACTAATATGAAGAATTAGCTTTTCAGATATAAATAAAGCTGGTATTTTACAGGACCAAATCATGACAGAAATTTCTTCAGTTAGAGAAATTACAGAGTCATAAGGTATGTGTAAATGTGAGATAAAGGTAAAAAAGTTATGTCCAAGTTTCAAGGTATGAGCTTTCTTCAGGGACAAGGAGCCTTTTCAAGTCTCCAGTCCTGGTTTATTGCTTTGGAAACATAGGGATAAACTTTTTTTTTTTGCTCCAGCAGCCATATCCTATTGATTTAATACTGTCGGCTTTTCAGTCAGTCTGTCTCTTGGTCTGCATTACAGCCTGCAGTAAGATTTGCAGATTTTCTGCAAGAATTGTTAAAGTCTGTTTATACAATATTCATATTTGGCCTTTCATACATAGTCCAACCAGCTAGGAAGAGAACAAGTGTGCAGTGGGGGTTGTGGTGAGGATGAAGCCTGAAAGTAAATATAGGAACTGTGTTTGTGACAAGAAAGATGAAAGTCATCTTAACATCATTTAAAAGCTCTTGTATTTTTAAGGCAAAAATAATAATGCTCACACCAGCTTGCTGTCACATCCTGCACTCAGTCAAGGGCCCTTTGTATCTGATTTACCGGCACACATGGAACTGCTCCACAGCTGCAAATTGCTAGTTATTCTTCAACAAAGGAAAACGATGCACCGGCTGCACCAATAGTAAACGTCACCAGAATGTGTTATTCCACAATGCTCGCATAAAAAAATGACTGTTTCTGAAAAAAGGATGCTTAGCCTTTAAAATGTTGTATTGTGAAAACCTTTGCCAAAATTTCCCAATTTGCCATGGAGACGCTTACTGAAAACGTTGTGGTACCAGTCGGGGAAACCCTGCATGTTCTAAAGTGACACTTTGGAGGTAACTTGTGTCTTCAAAACAAAGAAGCTGCTTCCTGACCGAGCATCAGTATGTGAGGAGCTGAAAATGAGAACGGGTTGCCTGTATCTCGGCACAACCCTGTCATTTTGTGTCAGTGCAGCTGAAATGTATTTTCCCCTTACCATAGTACCATCACTGCCCTGAGTACTTTAGTCATGACACAGAACAGTGAAGAGAGATTGCAAAACTTTTTTGTAATTAGAGAAAAACTTTACAACTGTAATATTTCCGCTGCTGCTTTTCATATTTTAGGCACTAAGATGAGGTTTGGAGACATCTTTCAAAAATAATGCCAAGAAGTTTAATTGAATTTCACATGCATGTCAAATCAATAAGTAGAATAACTACATTTTGAATTGGCAGATAGTTTGTTAATTGGGTCCTATAGAGTATGAGCCACAGCTGTTCTTCGGATTAAGATGTCTGGGTTAGTGATGCACGGGCCGACCTGTCGCCCGCTGGTTGGGTCAGGTCGGGTAAAGATATTTTCACTCCAATTTCCAGGCCAAACCAAATCACATTCAATTGCGTGTTTTTAATTGGGGCGAGGCAGGTTGTGAAAATTGGTTCGGTTGTGCGGGGTAGGCAAGATTATTTTAAACATGCGGGACCCATGGGTCGGACAGAACCCGACCCGCACGTCACTAGTCTGGATGTCTTCAGTCTCTTTGAAAACTGACTGGGTAAAAAGGGTGCTGCAGTTCTGGCAATGACTGCCATCGTCATAAACTAAAATATAATGTATATTTGAGAATATCAGAAATAATAAGCTTTAGTAAATATGTGGATAAGTCTGTTAAGTTAATATTAGTTTTACACATGAATGCTTGTTGCTATCTGTGACAAAACAGAACAGACAGCAACTAGGTAGCTAGCAGCAGAAGCATAGCCACAGTCTCTGCTGGCTAAGTAGCTAACTTACTAACTAGCCAGCGCTGTGTGTGGCTACATCTGCAGCCCAATGTCTAAATAGGTGATACCTTCTGATATGAGTTGCTAATATTTTTTTCAGATTTTCTATTGATACCACAATAATAATATCCTTTATCCTTGATAATCGTATGGAAAATCTGATTTGATCTCAGGGCTGTGGTGGAGCCAGACAATCTGTTTTTGTCTCTAAGGATGGTTTTGTATACATATGGCTTCATTTAGCATCCTTTCAGATCCTTTCTTCATGGTTCTCAACAGTTTATAGGACTTCCCATTACTGTCTGTGGTAATTGTTGCTGTATGTTACATAACCTCCCAGTTTAGAGCTTTTCCTTTCAATGTATTCTTGTCCTTGTTTGATTATTTCTCCATTTTTATACGTTTGACTTGTATTATACCCGGTTGGAAAGCCTAATTCATTACCTTTACAACGTGGTATAACTTGGCAGGATCATGCATTTATGGAATCAGCAACACAGGTAAACATGTGAGTAGTCCCCCTAAGAAGGTACCTAAATACCCCGCGATGTACTCCTGTTGGTGTTCACTCTTGTTTTGAAATTCAAGAGCAGCCAGGTGTGTTTTTACCCTAGAGCCATTACCCTGCTGAATGCAAACATGCATTTTATATTTATTCCATTATCTTAGGTTGTGCACTAATTGTTGAATGTTGTGTTTAGCCTTTATGTGACTGTCTTTTATGTGATTGCACTTTAAGGCCAAGCTTTTAATCTTTTTCTTCTTATGTACAAGGACAATAAACCTTGATTCTGATTCATATTTTTTGAGCGCACTACCCACACATTTAGCTGTATTGCACATTCCACAGAAGCTTGATTCTTCCAAGTTATACCTCTTTGTAAAGGTGACTAATCAGGCTTTCCAACAATGCGCAACACAACACCAATTGGTATTATCAAAAGAGAGAAATAATCGACTAAACACAAATTTCCTCACTTTTTCTGCCAGGTTTAGTTGGCAGAAACTTGGTTCCTCTGGAAAAAATGAATAAATAAATAATGTGATATGATGAACACTATAAAAAGAGCAGGATTCTGGAAGACTTGAAATAAAATAACTATGCAAGAAAGGCTGAAGTAATAACTTGCTATTTGAACACACACTCCTGTTGCGATAACTTCTACCTCCTACTGTTTCACACCAGCAAATGCTAATGTGAACAATCAAGAGCTTGAATTGAATTTGTTTGGTTGTTTAGCGGAAAATGAGTCAATAAAACTTTGATAATTAAAAGATTCATGTAATCTATCAGGTTAAAAACAGCCAACGATTCACTGGTTAAAGTTCAAACTGCCATTCTAACACAATAATGAACTGTGAGACCTCAGATCAATCTTAAATAATTTTTGCACATATTCACCGTTATAGAAAAAAAACCTAAGAACTTGCCGCTTGACTTTTATGATAAGTTCTGTATGTGCACAGACACCACTTCATCTCAACACAGTGCCCTCTTGTCACACACCCACACACTCTTGAAGTGTAACCTTCCTGTGTCCTGCGCGGCGCTCTAAGAGTCCTTTTTGAAATTCTAATTTCTATACAATTTCCCTTTCAAATTTGCTTCACAGTAAGCAGAAATTAATTAGCTAACCTGCATGCTAGACTGCCAATACATAATACCTCTCTCCTCAAAGAGGCCGACCCATGCATGCTCAACTGAGACAGTGTGTGTTTGCCCGTGTGTTCGCATCACACATACAGCTGGTGTGAATTACCACAGGTCGATGCTTCAAATTGCAGAGGTGATGATTCTCCCCGCCTTTGCTGTAATTGATTGAAAAGAAGAGGAATCTGTGGGAATGCAGGTGAAACGCATACATATTTATTCTCCTCGTCTCACATGTGTGCAGCACAGTGTGTGCATATGGTGTGCGATAGGCGCTCTTGAGTTTGTTTAGCACCCTGCTGTCCTTGGCAGCTTGTGTTCTTTTTTGATTTTGCACATTCTAAATCAAGATCATACATCACGTTTGTCTGATGGCAAAAGCGGCTTTGGACATTTCTGCCAGCAAGCACAGCTGCAGAATTGAACAGAGAACAAAGAGTCTTCTAAATCTCCCTTTTGACTTTGTCTGTTGCTTTCCCTTCCTTCTGTCATTTGCCTTCCGTCTCTTTACTCTTTCTCATAGGTCCTGCATCTTCCTCCTTTTTTCTTTCTTTCTTTTAACTTATGAGCAAGATGTCGGTCTGCCTCTTTTTTTCCTCTCTTTTGCTCCATCTCTCTCTCCCTCCCCCCCTCCCTCTCTGAGGAGATTAACACAATCTCTCCTCCGCGTGAGAAAACAAACACAGATAATCCTGGGCGCGCTGCTGGCGTGTGACCGAGGATTAGCCAGCCGTTTTAAGTGAGAGCATATGGAAATAATAACTGCAAACTGACACATGCATGAGCTGGCTTGTCCCCCAGGTAAGAGGAATGAAAAGCACGCAAATAGCCGGCTTACACAGCTCACAGAACCCCAAAAACATACCTCAAAAGGGAAACCTCATGAATCTGGATACCAGCAGGTTCGTATTAATATTGTTGTGACATGCCTGGCGTGGCTCCTGGTGATCCCTTTGTTATACAAAATGCTGTTAAGTACAGTATACATGTGTAATGAGGTGTTTTCAAATCAGTGCTTTTTTATGTTACAATAGTTTCTTCCCAAGGTTTTTTCTTTCTGCTTCATCAGCGGCTACACATGCAGCTGCAATCCTACACAAAACATCTGGATGTGAAGTACAGTATCACGCAAAAGTCTTGTGACGCCCCTCATGTCTTTGTATTTAGCTTCCAAGCACATTTTCTCATAATCTCTTAAAGAAGCACTAAAAAAACTTTCCAACCTTAAATCCTGTGTGTGGCTAGTTTTGATAGTACACTGACAGGAGATAGGATGCAAAATGGATGATGTGTTTATTTGGGGCCGCCAAAAATCTCCCAAAGTTCAGTAATGGGGCTTTAAAGATTCTCAACAGAATATTTGCAGATTTTTTCCTCCTGTCAACGGCTAATTGCATCCTATCTGTACCGTGAGCTCTCTCCAGCCAGTAAAAGACAGTCCAATGTTGACTTTTGACTTATCTCTTGCTCTGTCCCTCTCCTTTTTTCTTTTCCTCTCTTCCTACGATAATGTCTTCTTGTGTTCTTTGCTGAATCAGCCACAGTGCGTGTGCGAAACAGCCAGTGTTTTTACTTTGTGAAATGCGATGTGAAACTCAGCTGTAATGTCACATATTTAGGACGCGTGCGTGACGCTGCAGCCGAGTTTCACTTTATGGACAGTGTCTCACGCTAGCAAACGGATATAAACACACCGGCGGTTTTGAACACGCACGGTGGCTGATTCAGCAAAGAACACAAGAAGACATTATCGTAGGAAGAGATGAAAAGAAAGAGACAGAGCAAGAGATAAGACTGGCTAGAGCTCAGAGTACAGGTAGGAGGCAGGATGGATGCTGAATGATCCAGCGGTGTGTTGCTGAGAAAAGTTCTGTAGTGCATCTTTTAGGTGGTCTTGATCAATAGCTCTTCAGACGTTTTGTGGGTCTTTCAAGATTTTTCTTTAGATATCAGCTACTTTTTTTAAAAGTTATTTTCAGTCCAGTTCTTGTATACATGATTATTTTCAGATGAATGCATTCTTTTGAGTCACTTAATACTGATTCATCAATTCTTAAATCATAAAATGGGCAACTAAGTCACACCGTGAACCAATGGGGCATCTACATACGACAGACAACTTGGGTAGGTACAACCTGTCTCGGAGATACATCATTTATTCTCTCTTTTTTAGGTGCATCGACAAAAAAAATCCCAATTAGTTTGACAGACATCGGATCATATTTTTGCAGCTACAAGGTGATTCCCAAAGAGCTATTAGCTGAAAGCTTGTCATATGTCAGCATGGTGTGCAGTCTATCTACAACTATTTATATTTCCAAGACATGGGAAAAACCGGGCAAAGACCTGACACAGGGCCTGAGAGATCTGTCTAGACCTTCACCTGATCTATCTACTGTTCACTGAAGCCTCATCAGAAATGGTCTCCATGGAAGGGTGGCTTCCAAGATGTCACTCTTAATGAAGGAGAACAGGGAGAAAAGGCTGAGGTTTGCTAAATGACACCAGAACTGGGACGAAAATCAGTAGCAACAAGTCTTATGGAGTGATGAATCCTCTCCAGAGCCCAGAACTCAACATTATTGAAGCAGTAAGAGATCACCTTGAACAAAACAACAGAACAAAAGGCATCATCCAAAGGCGAGCTTTGGAAAGTCCTCGGAGAACCCTGGAAAACTATTCCTGGTGACTATTAAAAGAAATGACGATGAAACTTGTGTGAGATGGTTCAGATTGTGTTGAAGAGTAAAGGTGGTCATACCAACTGTTGACTTTAAAACTTATTAGAATTGTACAAACTCCATATATATATATATATATATATATATATATATATATATATATATATATATATATAT
>JAOXYM010000008.1:7261189-7271857 GCA_028567055.1 Leptatherina wallacei | reverse complement strand
TGTGTGTGTGTGTGTGTGTGTGTGTGTGTGTGTGTGTGTGAGAGAGAGAGAGAGAGAGAGAGAGAGAGAGAGAAAGAACACCTCTCATAGATCAGCGGTTAAAGAGATTCAGCCCACAGCAGCAAGATGGTCATCAAGGTCAAGGCCGACTCTCTGGGAACACAAATTGTTCTGCTCAGATATCCCTTCCTCTCCGGAGGTACTCATATCATCCTTTTCCCCAGTTTAAATTGTACTCTGTCTCCCCAAAATAGACACCATGGCTGGTGAGTCAACACGCAAACATGCCTGTGCGAATAAGTAAATAAATGAAGGGCTGTATTCATTTTCTACTTCAGTTTTTTCCTGTTCCTGTTAGTTTTTATTCCGCTTGAGTTGAAGACCGTTTCAAATTCTCATTCCCTGACAGGCAAAATTTCTTCTTTTTTTCCCCTTTTTGCAGGATGTGCGCACCAACGTTTAAAAACCCCCAAATCCCCCCCAAAAAACTTACAAGAACTAAAACTGATGTAAATAATTGGAAATCGCTGCCTCGCAGAACCTCCAAATATTCGACAAGTGTTTCGATTTTTCTCGCGAGCGCTCTAAACGAATCCACGCGCAAGCCTGTGATTCCCCCAATTTCACCCAATACGTCAGACGTGGCAGCAATCCCGTTCAAATCTATTCCTCTGCCTCTCCCGGCGCCTTTGTGGAAGGATTAAAGCAGCAGAAAGCATTGTGCGTTTTATTTAGTTTTCTGAGAACGCTGCGCTTCAATGCAGTGGGAGGACATTGTGGGTGGGAGATGTTTGCTGAATTTGTTTACTGTACATATAATGTTACTGCTTGTTTCATCAGTCGCCAGCACATGCCGAATTGATCGATTTTCCTTTTACACACAGCGCCCCTTCCTTACTGTCTCTTTTTTATTCTTTTTTTGGCCATATCGTCCTCACCATAAAGGTTTTTTCTTTTCATAAATTCATTTCATCTCCCTCTTTTTTTCTAGCTTCTTATTATTTTTGCTTTCTCGTCTATCGGATGGTTATTTTCTACCTGTACGCCTCTCAGTCTCTTGCTGTGCTTATTTCTCAGTAAAGCTGTCACTGATTTCCCGGCTCTTGCAGTCTCTGCATCTCCCTCCCTGTCTATTTGCACATTTCTCTCTGGTTCCCTCTTACTCTTATTCCCGTGTTATACTGCACTCTCTGCTGTCACTGCCTCACAGGACCTCATTTAAACACTCCTCCCTCAGCTCTTCCATCTCTTCTCTCCCTCTGCATCCCCCGATCTTTCTCCCCGTCTTTCAGGGTCCTTGCCTTCAATTTCTTTCTTCTTGCATCTCCTGCAGTATCCAGCCCTCTCCCCTACCTCTACTGTCTCTCTCTCTTCAAAGAAGCTCTAACTCAGCCTGGAAATCCTGCTCTACATACCACCTCGAGGTGAGGATTGTTTTTAACGAGGCTCAGAACTCACACACATTTCTGCGTCCGTGTGCGCCACTGTGCATGCCCACATGCTCACAAACACAACAACTCCTGTGCACTTACGTGTTCATGAGTAAAAACACACAGAATACATTTCCTTGAGTGCAAGTATCGGAAGACTTTGCATTTAAAAATAAAGGATGCTGTTTGTCTTTTTATCTTCAAATCTCTGCATCGGCTTCCTGTCTGCTTCTGAATTTATTATAAAATACTATTATTAGTTTTTAAAGCTCTTAAAGGTTTTAGTTCTGAGTATTTATCCGACTTGCTTTTAGTTTGCGAGCCTCCCAGAGCCCTCTGGTCGTTGGGCACTGGTTATTTATTCCTAAGGTAGGGACTGAAACTTATGGAGAAGCATCTTTTAGTTTTCATGGGCGTCGCCTGTGGAACAGCCTTCCAGATGACCTGAGGGCAGCTGGGAATGTAGATATTTTTAAAAGAAAGCTTAATCCCTTGTAAGTAAAGCTTTTAATTGAATATCTCTTTCATATCTATTATTTGTTTTTTACTTATATGTATTTCTCTCCAAGTCTCTTATGTTAAATGTGCTTTTGTTGATAATTTGTGATTCATTCATTTAGTAGTTACATTTTTAACACATCCTATTTGATCTAATTTAATTCATCTATTTTATTTGTTTGTTTGTTTTTTCAGCCTAATAACTTTTATGTAAGTTCCCAGTGGTGAAGGTTTAATTTATCCTCTGGGATAAATTAAGTCTTTTTTCATTTAATATAATTTTCCTTTCATTATGAATCACTTAAAAAAGTCCAGGAGAAGAGGAAAGTCTCCATGTTGTTTACATGATCTTTCTGATTATATGGATGAAACCAACATTGTTACCTTTCCTCTCCTTTTTTATGGGATTATTTTATGAACTGTTGCCATTGTAATCATTCTAAGTGTAGATTATATATAATTTGACTTCATTTTCTGTTTAGTAATGCAGGGCTTAAAGAGCTAGACCATTTAATAACTTGATGTGTGAGCTAATGGGGGACATCGTCACCTTGAGTTCATCTACCAATGGTGTGAGAATAAAACACATTACTTATTAATCAGAAGCTGAGAGGGGCTTGGGAAATGATTGGTTGAGAGATCCACCTGTAGTCTAGAAGGATGCTCGGCAACACGTATGATACAGCAGAGATGTTGATGAATAGCTGTAAACGTAGGCTATGGGATTGGGATGGATGGAGGGCGAGTTATGGACTCCTGGAGAAGCCATCTGGACTTTTTATCATGGACACCGTTCCAAACTCTTTAAGAAATAAACAAAGAAAGGGCAGGATTTACAAAAAAACTGATATTTTTGTTTCCTTGAAGCCACATGTTTTCTGACACATGCTCTCTGTCGCTGCTATGTGTGCTCACCTGTGTGCGCGTGCACGTGACTGTGTGTTTGCATGTCGGGGCGGAGAATTGTAAACATGTGACTGTCATTCATAAAAGATAAATAACATCGAGCTGTTTACTTTTAAACACAGAAGCTGAGCGTGGATGGAAGAAATGTTCAGAGAAGACAGCCTGATGTTGCTGAAGTTAACCTCTGATTCCTGATATGCACAAAGGGCGACTGCTGGACCCTGCTGGAACTTAGGATGTTCAGTCTGGACTGAATTATTTTACAGAGCTTGATGATTCATTAACACACAGCTTCGGATTTGTGAAACCTTTATTCTGTTAGTGAAAATGCAAATAAGGGTTATTTTGTGGGATTTTTTGGCACCCAGAGCACATTAGACCAAGTCCTGCTGAAAAACTGCAAGTCTTGAGATGTTCAAATCTGGACTGAATTATTCATTGACATACAATTTCTGATTATTGTTGGCTTCAAGACCCCATCAGACCTGTTCCTGTCAAAGATCATTGCATACAGATTGAGTACTTTAGCCACCGACTGACCTTTCTTGGTGTTACTGTTTTAGAAAGCTGTGCTGAACATGTAGATTAACTGTCAAGCACCAATATGGCAGATAAATTGTTGTCTACAATTTCTTAAAGGACCATCAATTTTGAACAAATTGTTTCTTCTTCACCTCTGTTTTTATTAATATTCTTTTTTTTTTAAATTGTTCCGCTCCTCAACGCTGGACAAGCTCACAAGTCTAAATGCACTTTATGTCCAACCAAGTTATAAATTATTCATGTCTTTTTAATCTTGAATGCTGTATGATGCACTGTGCGTTTGCTGATCTTTTGTCTAATGACTCCTTTAAAAGTTATTTCCATGTCCCCGTTTTTTTTTTTTTTTTTTTAAACGTTCCCATGTGGGATAAATAAAGTAATCTGAATTTAATATAATTGAAACAAACTAATTAAAAATCGAATCAACCGTATTGGAAAGGCCCACTGATGCCAGTTTAGTAGTTTTTGGCATGGGCATAAAATTGGGTAGGGATGGTAGGGACATGTCCCAACCAATGTCCAGCAAGTCCTGACTTGTCCATACCTTTTTCTGTCACACAAATAGCAAAGAGATCTGGCCTGTCGGCACTTTATATGCAACAAGCGATTTCTGCTATAGGTCCCGCCTTATCCCCCATTTCAACTGAAATGATTGGCTCTGCTCCTTCGTTTCTTGTCGCAATCTGTTGAAAGAGCTAGCAGTGCTAGCTGGTGCCAGAGAGCGGCGTTAACTGTGGTTGTTTCTTCAGCCAGAACGTCAGGTGCAAATCAAGGTGGACATCAGGACTTATTTTAGGGTGAGTCCACGCACAAGTTTACGTCACAAAGAAATTATTTTCTCTACTGTTATTGAGCCACTAAGAATGGTGATAATGAAAGTCATGCACCTCAGAGTTTTGACTTGGTCTACATGCTTAATTAAAATTAAATAATCATAATAGCGCATATTGAAATGGTTACCCGACCTCCACATAATATTGTACGGACTTAAAAAGGCATTTTTGTTTGGTACAGAGTCCTGAAAAAAATGGACCAAAACAACATAACATATTTTCAATTAAATTTAGAATAATAATAATGGAAAAATGAACCTTCCCTCTAATATCACAATTACATGCAACTGCAATGAGTCAAAATGATCCCATCCAGTTTTTTTTTTCTTAAATGATCACAAGGATGATGATGCACTGCAGAAAAATTGCTTATCACTGGTTGTAATTGGAACTTTTAATTAGTACATTTTGTCTTGTGTGACAGTAATTTGTTAATTATCAGGTAATAAAAGCAAAGCTGGCAGGCGCCACAGAGAGAGGAGCAGAGGGAGGTGGAGAGGCGGGGTCACAGGTGAGCCCTTAGCTTACAAGTAAATGTCTCTATTTGTTTTGTCTTCAACTCATACAAAAATAAATCAATCATTAAAATAATCCTGTAGTCAGTATAGACAAAAAAAAGAAAAAACCTTGACGTCGGTCGCTGAATAGGATATTCTGCCAGAATAAGTGCTATAAAAACTGCTTGTCTCCCACGATCATGTTTGGGCTACTTTTATGTCCCTGCCAATGTCAAAATCAAAGAAATGCAATTGGTTTTTGAGAAAGTATAGCCTTGTGAATCAGTATGTTCCAAATAACAAAACCTACATAACATGGCTTAAGCACACATTCTCATCGCATGAGACCCTGCATTGAAATGGCTGACATCATTAACAGGGGCATGTGTGCTTTTATCAACGCACCAGAGACACTTCTGAAGAGCTCGTTTGAAAATAAAAATGTTATATTTCAAACTGGTCTCCCACACAGGGCCTTCCTTCATGACTATAGATCACATGGGCACATGAGGGCCATATGCCCACGCCTGAACAGACACATAAGCACTTTAACAACTGGGTACAAGAGGATGTCAGCTCTCATCACCCCCACCATGCACACATGTCTTCATAAGAATGTGATTATTGGGGATGGCAGGCAGCTTAGGGAATGGCTGTTTGAAACTGAAATAATCCAGTATTACGCTAAAGGGATCTATTAGCCAGCTGTACGGAGAATGGAAAGGCAGAGCCTCACTGATCTTCCTGTACATGCGAACACGCTGTACGGACAAGCTGTGCTGAAAGCCAGCAGTCAAAACACCTCGACAGCAGTCAAAACACGCGGTTCAGCTGCAGCTTTGATACACTTTCCAACAGATGTTTGATTATGTTTGCTGTCAACAGATGGAAATATTGAAATAAAGAAGAAAAAAGTAAAGAAAAACTCACTATGGTTCATAGTGAGCAAAACAAACAAGAAATTTGTCTATCAGAAACTCATCAAAACCCTTTCCTCTGATGGGATTCAGATACAGAGAAAAAGAAGGATGAATAGAGATTAACTGGTTTAAAAAGCTCCTTGAAAAAGATGCTAATTGACAAACTGTGCAAGACCGTGCAGGCTTTTGCAGTTTCCTGTGTATTTCCAGGCAATTTCAGGTTAATGGCCTCAGAAAACATGTTGTTAGCTATGGTTTGACTCAAAGCAGCTTTTCTCTAAAGACCTTCTCGTGTTGCTTGCTTCCTCCCCTCATCATCTCCTCTTCCTCCCCTCCTCTGGTTACATTTTGTCCTGTTCCACATCTCTCATAACATTCAAACAACCTTTCCCTCCTCCTGTGCACTCTCTTCTGCAAACCCTCCTTCCGTCTGACCTTGCCTCCATCTCCGCCGTCCTTCCCTCACCTTGTTCAACGTGATGACCGCCTCTTGGTTGACTCCGGTGATGTTAAAGGTGTCCCCAGTCTCCCCTTCTAGGATGATGTATTCCAGCTTGGCGTTCTCGCCGAGGTCAGCATCGGTCGCAGAGATGCGTCCTATCTCAGCGCCCGGGATGGCCAGCTCAGAAACAGAGAAGGACCACATACCTAAAAGCAGACGCATGGTAGAACATATTAGGGACAGTCTGTCACTTTATTAGCACTGTCAAGCTTCATTTGTCATTTAAACATTTAATTTTGTCTTTTGAGCTGCTTGCAAATTACTCCCCCCCCCTCACCTGGGCTTAGCCAATATTTACAACATTTCACACAGATAAGGCAGCATTTAATTTAACTGAACTGAGAGGATGAATGGGAGAGATAAAGGAAGAGAAAGGCAGAGTGTGCGTTTGAGCACTCGGCACTGAGATGTTATTAAAAGCCGGAGTGAAATTGGCCAGAAAAACCTGCTGCAAAAATAACTAAATTAAAAGAGGCTGGGATTAAAAAAAAAAAAAAAAAAAAAACAGAGCAGAGGAGATAAAGGAAGAAAAGACTGCAGTTAAGAGAAGCTGCACTGTCTCCATCACTTTTGAACTTGATGAACTGCGCCAACCACTCATTACAATCATCTGCTTTTTACTCCCCGAGTTGTCCATCCCTTCCTGCTGTTAACAAGTTTTCATCAAGATACAGTATCAGGCCCTTTCAAGTGTGCTGCCATCATTTTTAAACATGCTGGTTTACTTTCAGAGCCGGGCCCATTAAAGCAGTGCATTATGAATCCTTTTGCTGGCTTTGCAGTTTACATCTGGTGCACGTATGTGAGGAAAATACGAAGAACCAGACGACTTTCTCTGCATAAAAAGCATGCACTTACTTGTTCGTGTATATTGAAATCTAATGTTGACATCTTACTTTATCTAAACACACACACAGCTTCCAGAAGAGAGAAAAAAAGTGTCGTAGGAGAGACTGAAATTGAGAAAAATAGGTAAAATATCAGTATGTGGCTTGCACATGTAGAACAGAGCAGCTCACTCAAACAGAGCCGCTATCAGCTTAGCTAACAGCTAAGGGAATCAGATGGACGAGTAAACACAACAACAACATTGCAAAAAACATAATGGATTGACAGAACAAAAAGATAGCCAACACCTCCATGAGACAGTATCAGAGGCAGCACACAGCCAGATGGATGGTTCAAATGTGACATCTCAGATTGGGAGCTTATTTCCATCTGTGGATCACAATCACAGTTCAGACATCAAACTGTTGCTGACAGCCAAAGTCATTCAGATTCAGACTGTACCACTTTAGTCCTTTTCAGGTTTCTTAATCTCAAATTGGTAATAAAGACATCCTTACTATTGATTACTTATATTAAATAATACATGCCAAGGTAGAATATGATGCTACTGAAGTGGGAACAGGCTGAAAACACAATTACTTAGCAAAGTTCCCAAATGCTGGAAACAAAATACATACATATATATAAATACACACTACTCAAAAACTCAGGGATATTTAGCTTTTTGTATGATGTCAGATGCTTAAAGGGAAACTAACCTTTATCGGTGAACATCATTTGAGCTTCTTTAAACTTTTGAATGCACATGTACGACTATTTTGTGTTTATTTATCGTTGACCTATGTTCTTTAACAAGGTGATTAACCACAAATAAATTCCAAAAGAGGTGTCTAAACCATGAATTAAAATGAAACTAAATGTTCTGGTTCAATGACAGCTTGTATCTAAACAGTCCTCTTCATCACACGGTCCACATTTTGACATCATCGGAGCAAGACAACAACAAACACCTGACAAGCTATTGAGACATTGACATTTTATGTTGTCCTATGCCCACCGCTATTGGTAGGTTTTCTTTCAATGAATTGTTTGAGATAAAGGAATTATCAAAGGATAACTCTACTTGTATGCCCTACATTCATGATTTTATATCAGTGTAACGTGAACTTTGAACATTTTCTGTAAATTTCATCCAATAGTTCAAAATGAGCATACGGACGGAGCCTTCTGTCGGTCTCCTGTGTTCATTTTCACTATGTTTTCAGAGAGCTTGTGGATGCATGCCCAAACGTGACAAACAAAGAAGTACCACAAGAAATCCCAGGGGCAGTGTAGTATACCTCACGTGCAACCAGCAAAAGGAACAAAGACAACAGAAATTGTTCAACTACATGAAGAGATACTGTACTAATGAGAAGTACTTGAGAACCCAGTTGAGTACCCACGTATGAAAAGTGTTTCACATGTATACATTTTTACTGTAATCACATCCAAGTTGGTAAATGTTATGAATGTGTAAATATAATACATTGATTTCTGTCATCATGTAAAAAATAAAACCATTTTTTGTAGAAAATGCTAGATGATTGCAACACAGGATCAATTGCAATCTTGTATCTCATACTTCAGTTATATTCCCCAAAGCAACTGAGTGCAGTTTTTCTAATTTTCTTGATGAAAGTCAGCAAACACTGAACACCATGTTTTCCTCGACTGTGAAAGTGAAGGAGGTTTTTGTAATTTGTTTCTCTCTCAGCATTAAACTCATAAAGCCTCTGTTTTATAAAATATGCACGTTTTAGTTTTCCTGTCATGCCTTAAATCAGCTTGGATGTCACTTTAACTTTGCTATGCACAGATTTAATAATGCAAATAATTACTGATCACTACCTACAACATGGAAACTAATGAAAAACACCAAAAAGTGACTCAAAGACAAGGTTTGAAGCAGACAGGTAGAATTCAAACACAGAAGGGATCAAAGCTAAGTAATCAGTGAGTGTGGCAGACCTTACAGGTTACAGGTTATATGGTACATAACGAGCAGACTCTAACAGCAGTTCTGACTGTTGAAAAGTCCAGTAGCAAAGTTAAGTTCACATTAGTTGAGAAAAAAATGCAAAAACCAAGAGCAAGCTGAGGCCATTCACTACTAAAAATACATCAGGACCAAAAATCCGTTATATCTGGTTTGGTACAAAGCACTGCATTTACAAACATTTTTGTGTTCAAACCAGAATTTATGGACCCAGGAATTAATGATTTTGGGCCATAGCAGGCGCTTCATGGTCATAATGCTCCAGCCATGACGGCTTAATTTGCTCATATGTCTTCTCGCATTAAAAAGACCCACCATATTGGGCACCAGCCACAACCCCCGTGACCCTGAATTGGATTAAGCATGTATAGAAAATGGATGGATCCATTGATTAAATTTTCATTGAAGACCTTTAGAAATTCTTCTTTCTCCGCCCATGCATGGGAAAATTAGAGATAAAACAACAACAGATAACATTCTAGGTCCAATTCTGTTCTCCATTTACATGCTTCCTTTAAGTTCCATTTTTAATAACCATGGTATCTCGCATCACTGCTACGGAGACGATACACAGATATACATCCATCTGGATCAAAACAGCCAGACTCTTCTAAACACTTTGTATAACTATTTAGATCTTAAGTCTTGGATGGCTAAAAAATGTCTTACTCCTAAATGAGAACAAGACAGATGTTCTGCTGCTCGAGCCTCCAGGCTGCCATGCTGGTATTGCCTAGAAAGTTGATCTTGGTCCCTTGCACCAGTATAGCAAAACCTCCATAAAGAACCTAGGAATTATTTTTGATAGTGCCTTTTTATTTGACAGACATATAAGTGCCGTGGTCAGAGCCAGTTTTTATCAACTCAGAATTCTTGCAAAAGTTTTTCTGATTTTGAAAAAGTCATTCCCGATTTTATCCCATCTAGACTTAACTACAGTAACAGCCTTTACTCAGGCCTAAGCTGCAGTTGGTCCAAAATGCTGCTGCCCACATGTTAACTGGCAACTTGGAAGAGAGACCACATCGCCACAGTTTTAGCTTCTTTTTTGCTACCTGTTAGTTTTAGAGTTGATTTGAAGATATTTTTGTTTGGTTTTTAAGTCTTTCAATGCGCTAGCCCCTTCTTATCTGCCCGATCTCTTAACCCCACATGCTCCCGCTAGAAGCGCTATACGAGTACACACCATCTAACATTTACAGATTTGTGCAGAGCTTGACATCAAGTTGTCTTAGATCCATTTAATTTGAATCTGGTGCGTTGCAGGAGGGAAACATCTAAAACCTGCAGGACAGGGGTCCTTAGAGATCCCTGCCTTACAGTATATATACTGTGTTTGTTTGTTGTTTGAAGCGCTGGTTCTGCACATCCACAGAAATATAGCAAGATGCAAACAGTAGAGGCAAACATAGAGTTCTTTACGGTGCCATGTTATGCACCCCATAGTGGAGTTCTCTGGTCTCAAAGTAGGGCTGTCACAATTACTTCATTTTATAATTCATTGTGGTATTCACCACCACAATTAATTAATAATAAAGACCCCTCAATATATGTTGCCATTTTCCATAAAAGATTATGCCTGAACCTTATTGGAAGATCAGTGCTACTCCCTCCAAACAAATGAATGAAGTCATCCCAAGGGGCAACCTCCCGTTCGAAAAAAGGAAGCCTATGCGGAAGTGCCAAAAATTGCAGTTCCCCCCTCCTCCGCC
>JAOXYM010000008.1:7222926-7261089 GCA_028567055.1 Leptatherina wallacei | reverse complement strand
ATGGCGACGGTTGGAACCTCCCAATGAGCTTCTTTTCAGCTCTTCACAAACCTCCCGGATGGTCTGTCCATTCATTTACAGTCATTGAGTCATCCTCGTCGGATTTATTTTGGTTATGAAAAAAGAAAAAAAGTCAAGGATGAATTGTCGGGCTGAGTAGTACCAAGTTAAAGTGAGAGGAGGAGATCCATGGAAGATGATTCAACACCTGAATGATAACCACCAGCTTTGTATGTTAAAAGCTAGTTTGGTTAAATAATGTTAATGTAACGTAATATTGAAATGAAATGTCATTGTTTCAACTTTCTAATTATGTTCGGGTTGGACTTACAGCACAGTGCAATGCGTTCAGTAGTGTTCACTGAACATATACGGATGAGATACAACAAAATACTTTCTTGATGTTCAATTTCACTGTTCAAACATCACCGACTTGATGCGAGGTCGACGCCTTTTAGTCATCAGTGGGCAATGAGTTGACGAAGAAACAGCGTTAAATTACAGATATATAGTCTTTTTTCTTTATTTTCTCTGTTCCAGTTTTATTTGTGCTTCAAAAGGACAGCTATGATGCTAAAGGGGAGCTATGTTTCTAAATTTTCTACATAGGTTCAAAAGAAATGTTTCAAGAAAGCATTTTTGTACTGCAGTTTAAAGGAAGAAGCTTCCAAAGTCCAGATCGATATCCTGTAGCCTTTTCCATCTGTTTTCTCTGAAAGAAATCCAGAGTTAGTATGTTTAGAGTTAAACGGAGGTAATTTTGTTGGAAAGAAACTTCCTGATTACTTTTCTTTTTTGCAATATTATTTTGGTATATTGGCATCCAAAATAGAAATAAATGAAACTTAAAGACTTATAGACATTATTTATGTGATTTTTAGTGTTGTGAAATTAATTAACGCATAGTAATCGTTAAAATCATAAAATTGTGATTATTCATTTGACATTAATCGTAACAAGTATCTATAAATGCAACATCCTTAGCTCAAAGTAGCTTGAAGCTATTCACAGTGCATTATGTGCATATTAAGGCTTAGAGTACCAGCATGTTGCCCACTATAATGTATGCTAAAACAAATATTTGAAGTCTGAAAATGGCAAATCTTTCCACAGACTGTCTTTGATTAATTTCCCTTTTGTCTTGTTGTTACTCTCATTTAATCATTTGGTTGTCTTTAGGGAAATTTGGAGGTTCTTTTCCTTCAGAAACTAAACATCACTACAAATTACCAGTGACAGACGAAAGAGTTACTCTCTCTCTGTCATCTGTCTGTAAGACAAACTATCGAGGGATGTTTCCAACTGAACTGGATCAGTCAAGAGAAAAATAACCTTGGATCAAATATCCACAATCAATAGAGACGCCAGAAGAAAAAGAAATCTCTATCCCTGTCTTCTCTAATACCTGTCAAATGAAAAACTGGAATCAACATGTTATCAACAGGAGCCGAAAAGTAAGACTTGCCCTTAAATCTCAACAGCACAAGATGGATTTAGATTTAGTTCTGATGCAATCCTGATGAATCAAGCGGTTTTCCCTAAATTGCCTTTCATAATAACTTTATCACCCAGCTAGGATCACTTTCTACACCTGATTGTATTAATTGCTTTCTCAGCGTCTGACTGAGATTCTGCTCTGCAAACAGATCAGACTTGTTATTTGTTCATCCATTTGCTTTTCGCCTGCAGCCTTTGTTGTCACGGCTCTGAGATTTTTGCCCATCAGTTCTCAGTGGAGATTACATAACAGCTCAAATGGCACAAACGCAACACCGACACTCAAATGGAAACACAAAATGGATAAAATGATGTTCACCACTGGTGAGCTAAATCTTGTTTTTTGTTTTTGTTTGTTTTCCTTTAAACCCATTGATGTGTTCAGGTTATTCCTTCACTCACTGTACAGTGTTCACTATTTAAAGGACTCACTACTCCACAGGAGCAGACAGCTGCTGATGGATTTAGGACACTACTTGAAATCAGCGGTGATTCATCGTTACGTGTCGGATATTCACCGTCACGTGTCACATGACAAACGCCAGCAGGATACGTACACATAATGAGGTGATGGACAGAATAAGTTTGCTATTTTTGACACAAATCTGTGAGCACCAATATATGTATTTAAATCCTTCTGTATTCACATGCTCAAGCTGTAACTGTATACAGTCTTCAAAAGTCACTGATAATGTATTACTATCATGTACAAAAGGAAATAAAATGGAGTAAAAAAAAAAAGGCATGGTCGTCCCTTTTTGATCTTAAAAACTGAGCTACATCATAGCTAACACATTTACTGAAATACTTCAGTTCCAAACCTGGTTCCTGTAAATATTTGACTAACTCCAAGTCAAATACCAACTTATTCACAGCTGAGACATGAGTAATCCATAGCTGCTGGCTCTGGGCTGCAATGCATGATGGTCCATGTTAATTGAATGTTTGAGGATGCCCGAGTTGCCAGTCCATGTCTGAACATATCCTGTTTAAGCATCTTAATTAACACCAAAAATGCAAAATAACCATTTCAAACTTTTGAAAAATGCTTGAAACAAGCAAACGAGACAATAAACTCTGATTTTTATTCCTTTGTATTTATACAGCTTCATGCAATTGGGGGGGGGGGGGGGGGGGGCGTCCCTGTTAGTCATTAGAAATAATGTATGCCCTTCTTTTTCAGACTCATAAGGTTTACAGTTTCTGGTTAGATGCCCCACAAAATTAGTTTGAGCCCATTAAGGCCCCATTCATGAACTTTTGCAGATTTTCTTGCATCCTCTCTCTTATCAAAGTAGCCTACTCTCCAGCCAGTAAAAGTCAGTCTGATGTTGACTCTTGACTCATCTTTTGCTCTGTTGCTTACTCTTTATTTCCTCATGTTCTCCGATAATGTTCTCTTGCATTTCTTTGATGAATCTGCCATCGTCATGCCCTGGACTAAAACAAAAAATTGTGAAGTTCGGTTTCTCAGCCTCGGGATGCTACAGCAATGACAGCTCCAGAAATGTGCATAACTGTCATATTGACACAGTAAATGTCAATGTGCCATCAAACTGAGTCAGAAGAATGGAGTTTTAAGGTTGGAAAGTTATGTAGGGTTGCTTTAAAATTAAATACGATGTCAGTTTTATGGCAAAGATTGTTTTTTTTTTAGCCCACTTAGTCTTCTCGTTCTTGATATCTTTTTCAACTCAATATTCCTCCTCCTCACACTCTTCTTCAATTTACTCGAGGTACTTCACTGCATGCTGTCAAGCACTATTTCCCACGCTCGAGACCGTAATACACATTAGATATAATGGTTGTTTTCAATGTACTTACCATAACTTACAGATTTATGGCTACTTAAAAAATGGCAATAAAGAAATTAAGTGATTCAAGGTGACTTTAAAGAATCACTTTGAGCCTCCTACCAAACCTCAGCTAGACACAAAACAAACTCCCACAGTGATGTTTTTTTTTTATAAAGGTTATTAATCATATTTTATCAATCATAAATGAATTGATTGTAACTGTGTCATTACTGTTCGGTGATATATACCTAATCCCTTTTTTTATTCCAAAAATTTGGAAATTCTCAAATACAGTATTAAAAACACACAAAAATGCAACAACAAATAGATTTTTAGATAAACGTATTTCTGCCTCCAAAATATACCACTATCATTATGTCACATTTATTCACATAATAAGAACATTTGGTTATTTAACATTTCCAAGTCCCAGAAGGTTGCTTCTGAAAATATCAAGCACATACTCTTTGAATACGTATTTACTGTTTTCCTTCTTATATTACAAACATAGTTAAGTTGCTATTATTGTTGGCATTTGGATACCTGCAACTTGGTTAAAATTCAGGCAAGTAAAACAAATCAACACCGACACATCGCATGAGCCAGTTGATCACATTATAAACACCAAACAAAAACAGTTTTTTTAACTTAACAGTGGGTGAAGGTCAGGGCTATTCATCTCTGGTCCTTGACAGCCTCCGTCCTGCAGGTTTTAGAAGTTTGCCTGCTTCAGCACACATGACACAAATGAATCAATCATTGTGCAGAAGTTCACAAGCTGCTGGATCCATTTAATCATAATAAAGTAGGGAAATAACCGAAAACCTTCAGGACAGAGTTCTCGGTGTTAGTAATATTTTTATAATAATTTATCACACTATATTGAGGAGAAAAGAAAGATTTAGCTTTTAGTGAGCAATCTAAACTTCAAATTTGTATTTATATGAAAAAGGGCATCCTCTTTCAGCTGATTGTTAGAGACAAACGTCTTTACTTTGGTCTCATCTGTCTAAAGGACATTGAGCCTCATTCAACATCTTCTTACAAATCTTCTTATATTTGTTCTTTAATTGTACTTAAGAAGTCTTTTACGAAAACCCTCCGTCAGATTCATGAACGTGTCTGTAGATCGCAGAATTGTTTCTTTCTTCTTAGATTGGTGAAAACCAGTCTCTCCTAAATCGAAAGGACGGACCACCTGACTCTACTTTGCTTAGGTAAATGGCCATGAAATACCCATAAAAGGACATGAAACTTACGGCCGTGTGCAAACAAACACAGCACATTGGTGAGCCTGACGAGAAGAAATAACAAGCATAATGACAAAAAGGTGAATGAAAACAAAAGATAATAATAAAGATGTACACTGAAGCCTGATTTTCCTCGTTTCAAGTGTTAAATTAGTTATAAATAACCATATGATGAGCTTCAAATACAAAAACGGCTTTACGTTCAAAGTGGTGGTCAGAAACCTGCAGTCTGGTCCCATGAGTGTGTCAGGATGCACATCCTTGTGGTGTCATGACATAAGAGAAAACTGGTACACTGTCAAATAAATGATCATTAGCCCACTGTACCTTCTACAGTTTATAAAGCAGATTTCCACCTGCTGTGGCATCATTTTAAGATGCGGTTCACCTATGGAGTGCTGCATCGGATCCTCCAGATGAGTCTGATAGGTCTGATTAATCAGGCGGCCACAAAACAACCTTGGTTTCTTAATTAAACATATTTCTATATTAAAAAGACATCATTGTAATGAATTTCAATTATTAAATATTAGATTCTGCAGGTGGATCTGGGAGTTAAAGGTGACTTGGACATTTATGTTGCAGAGGAACAGATCTGGCCTGTGCGCAGTCTATTGAACAGATGGTGTTAGGAAGACCAGCAATCTGTCTAGACTGCCACTTGTTCTAAATTAAATTAAATGGATGAAAAACAGTTACATTTTCCCTGAGGGAAATTATAACAAGATGCAATCTTCAAAATCTTGCAAATTATCTTAAAACAAAAAAACTGTTATCAAAAGTTATTTTAAAATCTGACAAAAACATTACTGTAATTTTACTATTGTATTTTAATGAACAGAACAGCAGAAAATATCACAAATGTTGATTTTGTTTAAATGTGTTGGCACTCAGATGTTCGTAAGAGTCCGTTCGTAGGATTTGTTCTTACCCAAGAACAAATCCAAGATACAAAGATTTTGGTGAATGCCACAATTTTCGTAAAAAGTTCACAAGTAGGACTTAAGAGCAAATTTGTTCGTAAGAACCATTGGTGAATGAAGCCCATTGTTCCAGAAGTCTAACTCTTTGTTCAGATTCAGCTTTGCAAACCTAAGCCGTGCAGCCATGGTCTTTTCAGAGAAAAAATTCCTCTGTTTTCTAATTCTACTGACATAAGCTTTAACATTTAACCCAAGAAGTGAGGCCTCTGGAGTCTGAGATGTATCTCCTGGGTATTTTGCAGTTTCTTTGAACATTGCACGGTCTGACCTTGAGGTGAACTTACTGGGATGTCCACTCCTGGGAAGATCGGCAACAGTCTTGAATATATTCTCTCACACTGTTGAATAACAGATTTCTAATGCTTGAAAATGGCCTTTTAAGTCTTTCTGAATTGATGGGCAGCAAAAAATACTTGTCTAAGATCCTTGCAGATGTTTTTCCTCCTTGGCATTGTGTTAACACACAGCTGAATGCTACAGACCAGCAAACTCCCAAAACTTCTGCTTCATAAAGGTGCTCACACTGATGGTGATCAATTAAGTTGATTGACAGTAGCTGCCTGTATATTTTTTCAGTTTTTCAGAGACTGATTCTTTATTTTGGTTCAGTTTTTGTCAAATAAATAAACGCACTGTAAGATATAGTGTGTTGCAGTTCATTTACCACGCTCTAAGACCTGTTGTGATGATTTTGTTATTATGTACTAAATGCTGATAACTGAAAAAGGCTGTAATTTATTTTCCACATGACAGTAAAATCAGATAATATTCCATGATGAAGTGCTTAAAAGCTGTCAGTGAGCACAGATCTATGTATGCTCACACCCACATGGCCCTACAGGCCTCTGCCCACTAAGAAGGACAGAAAGTGCCAATAAATCAATGCTAAATGCCAGTTTATGTGGCATGACTACCATGCCTACCATCTGGGACTGACACAACACCAGAAGGCTGAGACGAAGGCAATTCGAACATAAACAGGGCTGTTACTAATGAGACAGCAAATTAGCAAAGTTATTTACAAGTCAGAGACGACGGTTTCTATTGATCTGGATGATTGTATGGCGAAACAGGGCACATTGCTCCCCGTCACCAACATTTTTCTTCACTCACATACACACCAACAGAGTGACATCTTCCAGTCTTGCTCAGTCTAATACACATTTGTCACACACAAGGAGCACTCAAGAGAATAGTGACAAAGGGGGTGTGATGCTGGTAAAGTAGGCTAGCCTGAGTCATTATCAGCTTTCTGCTCACACCGGAGAGCAGCTGGCAGCACAAGTCATACATCATTTCCACCTGTGATGGACGGAGGGGACGGGGGAGGAGGGGGGGGGAATCAGCAGGGGGGATGGGGAGAGGAGATAGTGAAAAGGTGAGTGGCAGGGAGAGAATCCCAGCTCATTCCACACATCAAGAAGCTCAAAAAGCAGCTCAGGTCCTCTGATAAAAATCACACATTGGATCAAAATAGAGCGGGGATGGCCTGTCCTCTGCCTTTGTTCACACAAGTGAAGCCATTAGAGAGGTCTGTGAGAAAAACAGCGTTGACACGTCGGTTCATTTCATAATATCTTACGAAAATAGGTGTTTCCCCCCCAATGAGTTGGCTATAATTGTGCCAGGGAGAGAAGAAAGAAAACCCTCCTGTGCTGTATTTGGGCACATCTTCACAGCAAAACTAGTCTCTCTTCTCGTCTTTGTAAGGCTGCACTGATTCCCCATGACAGTTGTCAAACCGCGGTTCACAGGAGGGGGATTTCAATTGGCTGGGGACTGGCAGATTTTGCAGGTGATTGGTTGAATTAGGGCCATGCTGGCAAGGGGATTAGTTGGAAGTGGAGTGGAATGACAGGTGGTGAGTGTTAATTAAGGAGAGCGTAGTTTAATACAGGTTTAAAAGTGCAGAAAAAGAGCTTAAATATACAAACTGCTGGAGGAAGAGAGGGAGGGGGAGAGTAAAAGGACAGATAAATGTGAAATAAAAGATGCAACATGAGAGGGACAAGAGAGGGTGGAAATAAGAGGAATGAAGAGGGTGAGAAACCAGCAGGGAACCGCTTTTTGAAGACAAGTGTGGACCAGGGCCTGTGCTGTAAAAGCACTCAAAAAGGAGATGGGGGGGGGGGGTTGAGGGGTTGAGAGGGAATAAAAAAAAAGAATGAGAGGATGTGATTCCACCACATCTTATCTGAGACAGAGGAGGCATGTTTCGTGTGATGGCAGTGGTGGTGGTAGAAGGCTTCGAGTTAGGGGAGTCATTAAAAAAATGTCTAGCTGGCTGAAGTGCACGCACTGGTTTTGAAAATAGCCTGAATAAAATCTGCATCCATTTAAGGAGGGAGTCCATCACACAGGCACCAAGAGGGCTTAGGGGAAAAGGACAGGAGTCTGAGGGGATGATCAAGGCGAGCACATTGAGATTTGGGTATCATCATGAGACAGTGAGAGGGAATGATACTTAACGGGGATGGAGAGATAAAAATGGCACGTCAATTGCTGCCTAGGCAGTTTTGTTTCTCCCCTTTTAGCCACTATGGGGTTAAATGAAACTGAATGCGGTAAGAATAAAAATGTTGCCTTCTATCTCAGTACTAATGGGGTTAATAATGAAATAGAGTAGACCTCTTCCTTTGCTAGCTCCAGGGCAAGCGGTATAAAGCACGGCGCACTGCCGTCTAACTTGCCGTGTGCAGAGAGGTAAGCCATTAGCCATTACTGAGCTCTTTTCTGATGTCATATGGAGTAGGAGGAAAATGCTAGGTGTGCTTGAGTGTGTGTGCATGTGCGTGTGTTTCCATTAATCCATTAGTAAGTGAATGGTTGTACTTTCATGCTGGCGTGGGCACACCCAGGTGCCCAAGAACGACCAGCGCCAGACAATGTCGCCTCCACTCCTCCTGCGTCAATCCTGACTTGATGCTGGTTTCTGTAGAAGCCCCATGAAGAGAAGCACATCTGAGCCAACAAATGGAGACTTTTGCAGCAACTACTTTTGAAAATACTTTAAAGTCACCGCACTGTGTTCCTTCAAAATGCATTCCAGCTGCAAGGATATGAAAAGACTGTAAGTGCCAGCTTCGGCATACCCAAAGTATCAAGTGACAAAAAAAAAGCTTTAGAAAGACGAGCTAACGCTGACAAAAATGATAAAATGACAAAGCAGCTCAATGACTGACTGATATTAAAGAAGGGAAAGCAGGGTTTGCAACTGGTTAAGACCGGTTTCATTGGCTGATGACACTCGTTTCCACTTTGAGAGGCAGGAAAAAACGAGTGCAAACGTACGACAGGAGCTAAAGAGAAAGAAGGGGCGACATGGGATTTAAAGGGAATGAAGGAGGGATGTGAGTGAGAGGAAGGAAAGGAAGGAGAAACAGAGAGAGAGGGAGAGAGATGTGACCCAGAGCAATGTTTCCAGCAGTGATTTTACCGTCTACTGAAGCAGAAAGTACTGAACTTTAGATGAAATATTAATACAGAGCAAGGGAAACAGAGGGATAGAGAAAATAAAAGGATAAAAAGCATGCTGGTATTAGCCACCTCAGTTTTAATTAGTTTCTCCTTTCATTCCATTTCCTTCATCTCTTATTTGGCTGCTGCAGATGTAAAACTTAATTAGGGAATAACAATTATTGGAAATTATTGCCTATTACCTAATTGTTTAAGTTATCACTGTTATCATTAATACTCACAGCAACTACAATTGAGAATTTACACCAGATAGAATTAGTCAAACTGTTCTGGTAATCTTTGATATTTCCACAGAATGTGACGCGAAGGAAAAGTCAAATCCAAAATCCAGGAGTCAGCTTTGATTAACACAAGGTGCTGTCCACGCCTGCAGGCATGTTTCACACTGGACATGGATGGGCTTAAATGAGCGATGCTACCTCTGGAGACAAAAAGCAACAAATTATTTGTGTTTTTGAAAAAGGAGAAGACCGAAAAATCTGAATTCAACTGGTAAAATCTGACACACCTGTTTGTGCAAAGGGATTTACAAGTTATTGCATGAAAGAATAAAGTAGAACAGAATAGAATAAAATAGACTATTGCTCAATTAATCCACTAAGGGGAATGGCTCTACTGGTTGTAATGAGGTTGATTCTGTTCTACTTGTACTCTCTCACTTTAATGATGACTCGTTCTTTGATTGTTCATTTCCTTTTGTTTTTATAGATCAAAGCACAATATGATCCAAAATAATTCATATGAAGTATATATCGAAAGCATCAGAAATCCATCCAAGCAATATAAAAATACAATGAAATCAAGTTAAGAGTCCAGTAGAAAACTGTTTACCTGTCTCATTAACAACACCTGTGTGGAGTGATGCATGACCTTAAATGACCCCAGCACCATCCAGCACAGGAGGAACGCAAAAATGTAACATGACCCCTAATGGTCGGAGGGAAACTTAAATAGAAAACATGGTTCCTACAGCTGCATATTGTTGTACTATAATGTTAAATGACTGATAATTTAACAATGTGAGAATGAGTCATTATGAATAAAATAGTAATGTAGAGTCTCTTTTTCACAGGAATGAACTCTATTGCAGTTCAACTGTAGAAACCTCTGACTGAAGACTGGGTTTCTATCCCTGCTGAGTTAGCCTTCATCCACCAAATGAAGGCTAACTCATCATCCATCTTGCATCCTTTCTCTTCTCTGAGTTCTTTACAGCCAGTAAAAGTCAGTCCAATATTGAGTCTTGTCTCATCTCCTGCTCTGTCACTTTTTTCCTTGCATTGTTTGATAAGGTTCTCTTGGGCTTCTTTGCTGAATGAGTCATGTTGTGCGATCAATGTGTTGATAACCTGTTGGTTCCGCGTGACGTGGTGCCGTAAAGCAAAACACAGTTGTCACATGATGCTCCAAGCTGGAACACAAAGCCGTGAAGTGTGGTTTCTCAGCCCTTAGATGCTGCACGGCAATGATTGCTCCAGGAATGTGTATAATGAATGTCAGTGTGCCAATGTAATGAGTCAGAGGCACAGAGTTTTAAAGTTTAAAATCTAAGTCGTATTGCTCAAAAAAGATGTGTAAAAAAAAAAAAAAGTTAAACCAAACAGCGTCAAAACTAAAGATCTTCTGTTAAGATGCAATATTCAAATAAGTAAATGGCTTTTTGAGGTAGTTTTTGCATGTTTAAAAGAATAGGGTAATAATAACTACAGGTTACTTTACTCACAAGATATTTTGTGACTGAATCACAAACAAAAAGCTCACAAGGGACCAGCGTCTTCCTGGATATAACATCTCAGATATTCCCAGAGGTTTACAGTGTAACTTCTGAGGAAGTGTTTTCCCTCTTTTGATCTGCATTTTATTTATTTATTTCTATTTTGAGGTTAAGAACTTTTGGCTCTTATTTCCTTTTAGGAAAGCTACTTCTACTGAATTATAATCAATAGCGATATGGCCTATATCACACCTTCTTGCCATTTGTCTTAAGCAGAAAAGTTCATTTTAAATGAGCCAAAGGAAACATCTCTTTCATCTTTTCAAAAGGATTTCTTTAGATTTTATTGCAAGTAAAAAGACACTCTGCTACTGCTGTTGTTTACTCACTGTGTTAAGAAGTGGGTGAGCAGATTTGTCTGAGGTGTTGAGCAGCTTTTACAGCATTCTTTGTGAAACAGGCTCCAGTGACTGCAGACCAGTCCCCAGTCAAGGGCTTTCTTTCTTTCACAAAGCCAGCTTCTTTACCTGTTTTTTCAGTTTCTTTGAGCCACTAGCTCTGATGCTGAACCACAAGTCAAACACTATTCAAACACTATGTATAAAAGATATGCAGCAGTTCTTCCGCAACCATTAAAGACAATGCCCATAGACAGCGGCCGGCAGACAACTGTAACATAGTGAGCCAATGACTGGACGACCTGGGAGCCTCATCATGCCGCTGAAAAAACACACATCGGGGTTTCAAACAAAGAAAGAGAGGAAAGAAAAAGAAAGGTGGGAGAATGAGGGGAAGCAGTTGTTGACTGCTTGCTTTCCAAAGGGTGAACCAAGTTAGATTGTTATGCAACTACATCCAATTAAAGTTAACGTAGTCCACTCCAGACAGCTTAATGTTTGTATGCTAACGCTAAATCTTTAGGCTGCTTGTTTAAAGATGATTATGGGCCAGCTAACGTCAAGTTGCCAACATTAACCAGTTTCAGAAACAACCAGTGACTCTGGCGCGCCAGTAACAGCACTGGCCAGTTATGGCTGCTCTTCTGAAGATGAGGCTGAGACTGAGAGTAGAGATGAGCAAAAACAAGGTGAGATCGTTGCTCAAGGGGCGAGCTCCCCCTGGCCTCTGCGTCCACCGCAGGGAGCACACACACATATACATGCGCGCACACAGGTGATCAGCGGACACAGAGTGCGCCACGGAAAACACATCAACCAGCTGAAAATCAGACAAAATATGAGTTTTTAAAATTCTGAAGATGGAAACTCACTCCAGTGAGGAGTAGCTGGAGTTTTTGTCGTGCTTTGGTGTTTCACGAAGAGCGTCATGCTGTCGAGGGGCCGCGCGCTGTAATCATTGTAGGAATTTCTGAGTCATATTGGGGCTTAAAATGGATCCAGTATTCTTTGTATGTTTTATTAACTTCAACGCCTTCTCTAAGACCTGGACTTTAATAATATGTTGAGCGACTCCACTGAATGAAACAGTTTCATTCAGGACATTTTAAAAAGGTTTCCCCCCCCACACACACACACACACACACACACATCCCAGCATTTCTGGCTGTGAATGTGGAGAAACTGTATTGTAATATTATTTCAGAAGTGCATGTAAATGCGTCATATTAGATTAGAAAGTAATCTGATTACGCCCAGATAACCGATTTTGATTATCGTGTAATTTTATTATGATGCTCAGTGTTTTATAAAAATAGTTACATGAGAAAGTCTTTGATGTTCAAGAAAAAACAGGTGTTGTTGCACAATGAGCTGTAAATTAATCGAAATCTAATTTAATAAACATCAACAAAATTTGTGATGGTACCCAGCCCCTGTGTTTTAGTACTTTTTGAACATTTTGAGCACATTTTAACAATACCGCGATAATAATTATAACCTTGATCATTTCAATCACAATAACCGTGATATGAAATTTTCATACGTCCCTACTTTTGATTCAATTGTGCTATCACCGACTAACACAGCACAGCTGTCTTAGTGGGAGAAAGAAC
Organism: Leptatherina wallacei; assembly: GCA_028567055.1. Taxonomy (NCBI): domain Eukaryota; kingdom Metazoa; phylum Chordata; class Actinopteri; order Atheriniformes; family Atherinidae; genus Leptatherina; species Leptatherina wallacei. The sequence goes on along the minus strand of JAOXYM010000008.1, from coordinate 7,248,361 downwards.
GTCTGCTGACAGTGTGGAGTGGTGCAAAAAGTGGCAGCACATTGTCAAGTCACTAGCCCTACTATTGCTAATAATGTGTGCTATGTTCTCAAACTCCTTGATAAATTATATTTCTGCACATGTAAATAGCCTACCAACTTGGGCTCAAGTGCACACAGGTAATATATTGATTGAGCAACAAAGCAAATTATTATTTTTGTTTGGTAAAAAATTCCTAGCATTGCAGTGCTGTGCTTAAAAGCTATTCACAATGCTCAATAAATTCATGATGTTATCAAAGCCGATAAATAATAACGTTATCTTTGTCCTTGTTCTAAATGGTAGATTTCAAGCTCTGTTAAGCGCCCTCTTGTGGGTACTTGGACACTTGGTTGACAGCCTAGAGCAGGGGTGTCCAAGGTTGGTTGTCAAGGGCTGCTGTGCTGTCCTGCAGGATTTCAATGTTTCCTTCTTCAACACACCTGGCTCAAATTAAAAGGATCCAACAGCCTATGAAGCTCTGCACAATGACTCATCAATTTGAGTCAGGTGTGTTGGAGCAGGGACATATTGAAAACCTGCAGGATTCTGGTCCCTGAGGATCAGAGTTGGACATCCCTGGCCTAGAGCTTAGCCTATATAAAAATGAGTCCCATTTAAAAGGCAATCTGCCTATAATCTGATCAGATTGTAGTTTAAAACACTATTTATGCTTGTTTATTTTTGAATGATTTAAAATTCAATTTTCTTTTTGCTGACACAATTCGTAGGGGCCCACTGCCATTGAGAGTGTACAGGGCCTAGAATTCGGGACTACACCCCTGCCTAGTGTTGCATTTCCAGCACAAGTTATTTTCCAGGTTAACACTCATGTATCTGTATTCCTCTACCAACTCTTTAAGTGTGGAAATAGTGTTTGGCTTGTGGTTCTCATAAAAACAACAATTACCTTCTTTGTCTTGTTTACATTCGAGATGATTTCTTTTTTTTTTTTTACTGCAGAGACATCTGAACATTTCTGCACTCTTGACAAGTCTTAGTCATACTGAAAGTCTGAGATGAACAGAGTGAAGAGAAATGGTGAGGATATAGTCCCCTGTGGTACTCCTGTGCTCCTACCTTCTGAAACACACAGCCCTTTAGTCTAACAAACTGTGGTCTATCTGTCAGGTAGTCAATAATCCAGTCAGGGTTCATATTTACCAGGCATCTGAGAATTATATTTATGAGTAACACAGATATTAAACCGAAAAAACTGAAAGCATTTCTCACCACAGGACTCACAGTTGTTTATGAGGTCTTCTGCACTGATTTTCAGCAAGAAAAAAGAATTCTATTCTTCTTTTTCCTTTTTTTTTTTTTAAAACGCAGTTCCCGGCACGTTATTTAAACACTTTTTATAAAAGTCACAGCTTGAAATATTACAGTAAGAAAATATACAATGCAGAAAACAGCAATGATTCTGGGTGAAAGATGCCCTCTGGAGAGGTCACCAGCATAGCTAAAGTAACAAACAAACAAATGACAACAATTCTCGCTCACACCTACCAGCTTAAAGAGTAAATCAAATGTATGTGCAAGTTAATGATCTGACTTAACTGCATGACCTTTCTTTATTGTTTCATAAGGCCTACATTAGAGTTGAATCAAGCAGTCTGTGCACGACTGGGCACTCAGTGATCCTCTTACATGCCCTTTCAGATTTTCTATTATGTCACACAGGGCTGCTTGCAGCTTGTTTTTCCATGACTAGAAACAGAGCAGCAGGGAAAACTATCACATACTGTATTATCTGAGGTGCTCAAAGATGTTTTTCAATTAGATTGTGGGTTTTGTACAGCTGTCATAAAGGTTGACAAATTCAAATTTTTTCCAAGGGTAGATACGAAGCAAATTAAGCTTTAAAAAGCAGGTCTCCACAACAATTACAATATTTTCCTCGCACTGTTGATAACAGCGAAAGACACACATTTAAAAAACTATGAATATAAATTTGTAGACTGCAAGATGTCTAAGGGTTCTTTGCATTATTATGGATAAATAAATTTAAAACAGTTTATGATGAGGAGATTACTTTTGGAAACTAACCTTCCCCTTTGCTGTTTAGCGTGTTTTACGCAAAGCAGTTCACTCTGCATTCATGCACTGTAGCAAAATGAGCCTGGTGAGAATTGAACTCGTAATTGCAAGTGCAGCAGTTACAACGTGCTAAACCACACGGGAGCCTTGGAATATTTCTGAAAAACAATGATTGTGCAGGTGCACAGATTTGGCAATACTAACAAATAGAAAAACATTACTTCCAGACAGACATTTTCATTTGAAACCTGGAGAGCATGTGTCTTTCACCTTTTCAAGTCAGCACAGCGGACAGTTTGGGGCTTTGATAACAGCTCGCTTGCATTTCCGACTAGTTCTGTGTACTGCAGACCTTCTGTTATCCTCCTTGCTTTTATTGCCATTTGTTCTATGTTTTGCATTTCTTATTCACAGACTTGCTCATTCACATCAAACATCCAGCAACCTGTCTAACTGTAACCCATTTAAACAGCTGGAAGCTAGATTCCCACAAGGCCCCGCAGGGTCCATATTGGCGTCACGTCTATCTCCCTGTATCCCCCAGTGTTTGCTTTGTACCCGTTTTGCTCACAGAACGATCGTCTGTTTATCCAATATGGCAAGGTTTTTTAAAGATTTATAAGGATGTGTTGTTGGGGAACACAGTTTGGTCTTTATATATAAGGGATGAGAGTGCAGGGGTGGAGGTGAAAGATTTTTCACCTTTGCAACAGAGCAGTTTACCCGCCGTCCTCTTCCAGACAGAAACCGTATGGTGGATGGAGCTCCTTAGCATATCTCAGGGGAGTTGACATGCTGGCCCATTTCCAGTAGTTTTTCTAGGAGCCCAGGGAAAACAGAAGCAAGAGTGCGGTGAGGGTGAGAGGTGGAGGCAAAAACCACAGGGAGGATGCTTTGTTGGCTGTTTGGGCATCCTCAGAGGGTTAGGTGTAGACTTTTAAGCACTGGGGACATCTGTGGTTCCACAGTAACAGGAGAGACAGGATTTTCATAGACTCCGAGAGTTCTCTTGTCTGGACAACTTTTTTTTAAACTGAGAATCCATATGGATGGGGTTGAGCTGGAGAGAGGATTTGAACACGTACACCTCACGAGGGAGGATAACTGGAGGAGAAAACAAACAAGCAAAAATAAAAAAAGAGAAAAACCCGCCCAAACACACGATGAGAGACAGCTAGCAATGGCTCGCCACACCCTGTTGAAGATGTGCCGCTCACAGTCCAGCGACTCCATTCATCAAGCTCGACAGAAAGAAAGGCAGTGCCAGAGGGGAAAAAGGAGGAAGAGGTAAACAGAGGCTGAGAGGTGAAAGGCAACGCTGCAAGACAACAGCAGAAGGATTGAGTCTTCTGGGATGACGGCAGCTTTAAGGAAAGTAGGCACAAAAGCGGACAGGAGGCGAGGAAGCATCGAGAGAAGGAAAGGAAAGGAGAGAAAGGTTTAGATGCTGCTGGGAAGGTTCCCATTAACATGGAAATCACTTCCTCCGGCTCTCCATGACTCACTGATGGCTCGGCAAAAAGAGAATGGCTTTAGCTCCTATTATTCTGCGTGAGGAGGCACACTGCCAGGTCAGATGAAAAAGTGACGTGAAAAAAGAAAAAAGAGCCAAGACAGTTCCTTTGGAGCCGTGTCCCTATGTGATTTTTGTGTGTGTTTTCATTTTTTTTCAAGGGGGGGGGGCAAAGGGCCCAGGCATTGCTAGAGAAAGTGTGATGGATTTACCCAATTTCCACAGAAGCAAGAGCTGATAAACAGGGAAACAAAAGAAAAGAAACAAGGGCAGAAATGGCCCCTTTTTAATGGGTTTAATGAAGTTTTACATTTCCCAGTTTCTCCTGTGTAATGGCAGGAAAAGTCGGGACCATGAGAACTGTCTGTGTGGATTGGAGTGTGGAGAATTAAAACCCATCTTGGGCTTCCATAAGGCCGGATGCCGACATGTAGGTCTTTTTGGAAACCTTGTGTTGTATAGGACGATTACCGCACGATGAATCTCTGCTCACAGGCTCTTTTGGCTGCACAGGATTGTAGCAGAAAAGCGCATCAGGGGAAGCTCTGCATGGTCATGCCTCACAGAGAGTTGCCAATTTGATGTGGCTCTAATGTCGGTTTAAAGCCTCGTTTGTTGCACATGTATAGTATATGCGAGTTGTGGAAGAGAGGGAACTGAACAAAACGCTACTACCCACAAGGGCTGACTAACCCCTGTTTCTTTAACACTAGACACAAGACACATGAGCACACAGTGCAGTTAGTGGGATGCTGCAGATTTCATACCCACACAGGGTGAAAGCCTAGAGGAACCTATCCAAGCAGAGCTCTGAACTGTGCCACCATTGACTCCAGGGCACTACAGTGGCAGGCCTAATTGTGCGTTGTGATATGAGGGAGCCATTTCAGGAAAAGCTTTTCATGCCCCAGTGCCATGAAATACCCCGGAGCTGACTACATATCCAGGATTTTTTGCATGTATTCCAACATACAAGATAAGATGGTGGTAAATTACGTGCATGAGAATTCTCAAGGGAGCTCTTAAGACAAATTTAATCAACAGCATCTGTCAATAATAAGTTGCACACCAGTCCTGAACTTGGTTCATGCACAGAAAAAGACTCAGACACATCCATCCGAGTCATGGCGTCTTAACACAACGCTGAATGTCGGCTTCATTCCATTTCCCAGCATGCCATCAGCTCTGTGTGAGATGAAGTGATTTTTAGTTAGCCTGATTATCACTGCTGCCGTAAAGCCATTAGCTTTACTCGTCTCTTTTCTTCTCCCCCCTACCCACCACCATACTGTCATCTCCCTACTCCCTCCTTCACGCTTTGATGAACTTGCCCCCAGGACTTGCTTTCATGCATTCTAAAGAGTTTATCGTGCCGGTCCAAACAACAGGAGATGTGAGTGTGTGGGTGGTGATCACTGGACAGGACAACGGGACGTGGGTGGCCTCTTTGGACTGGATTGGCCTACGTTCCTGTCCTTTAACTCTGGTGAGCCCATTACTAGTCCACAAATGCACATTAGTCATGGTGTTTAACTAAATTCATTATCGATGCCCTATTGAAGGGGACACAAGCTATTTTCGATGTGTATTAGATAGTGATGAATGTGCTTCAACTGCAAAAGGCTGACACAGAAAAGCATATAGGACTATTTGCTATCACTGTTATAAAGGAAGCGCAAACTTCCACTGCAGCCTTACTGATCTACTAAATTCATTTTAATAAATAATTCATTAACAATGCCTGAAAAGACTTTGATTACTAATAACAACTGCAGACATGGATTTTTTTTCTTGTGCTTACCAGCATTGACAGTGGCTACTCTATTTTATGGTGGGACTGTGAAAGTAAATGGTTTGACAAGTGGGATTTCTCAGCACAGACACTTTCTGCCACACTGACTAAAAATGATTGTGTGCTGAGGGTGTTTTAAAGCAGGGACAGATGGGAGAGTGTGTGATGAAGGATATGAGGATACAGGATGTCTGAAGAGCACACTCACTGAGAGTGGGAGTCAGGATTGCATGTGTGTCTGTGGATCTGACAGGAGATGACAGACCCTGTCACTGCTCTGTGTCTGCATCTCCTCACCTCTGACTGATCGTGCAAGTGTATAAGGGTGTGTGTGTATGTGTGTTTCTAGGTTTCAGAGGCTACAAACATGAAGATAGATTTCCATGGATGCAGAAGCTCAAGGCACTGAACAGGTTATGTCATCCAGTGAGCACACTTCTAGCTCACCCACTCATCCCCCTTGTTGCCTGTACACCTCTTTGCCTTTTTTTTTGTGTCTCATTCTCACTAAAGGACATAATACCCTCTTTATCCCTCTTGATTCCCTTTGTTTCATTCACTCCCCCGCTCCCTTTTCTTGTACATTTGTCTCCTTGTCTCCTCTGCCTCTTTGTGGCTTCCTCACCCACTCCCTCATTGTCTCACTCCTACTGACAACTTTATCACTCCTCTTGTAGTGGCTCCATTTTTTCCCCCTTTCAGGAAAAACATACGTACTTGAACATAAACACAGAACGATGTGCATTCACCTGCACGCTCTTCCTCCTCTCTGCATTTCTATTTCCATTCACACTCACTCAGTTACAACCGTACTCTCTAGGGGAATGAATTAGTAATATTTATGATGAAGCCCACTGAACTACTCCTTCTATCGCTCCCCCTCTCTCTGTCTCATTCCCCTGGTGCATAAAATGACACTGATCTTATCGGTGCTACCTATGTAGTCATCTGTAAGCCCATCTATCTTTCCATCCATCAAACTTCTGGGAGAGTGATGGCTTCCTCAACGTTTTTATGTGGCACCGCTGGCAAGCCAAAGTTGTTTGGGTACCACATAAAAATGGGAAGCAGCACCTGTGCCTCCGTCTCTCCACTTGTCACTAAGCAGAGTTGTAGCTCTTCAAGCGGTTCATGCAGGCAGAGCAGAAGAGCCAGAAGTTTTCAAACACGAGTTATGAGTCTCTGGGCCCATCTGGAAATTTCTGTGAGTTAAAAAAGAACTGTAGCAAAGACCGTCACCAGGCACTGAATCAACGTTTTAAACTTTAGCAGCCTACAGATTTATTGAAGAAAGTAGAGCTGGGGTACAGATCTAGAGGATGTTGGCGTGTCATTTGTCACCAAAAAAAGCCGCACGCAAGGACATTTTAATTTCTGAGGCTTTTACAGAGAAATAAAAAAGTTGTGAATAATTTCTGAAAAGTTTGGGAATTAGAGAACTTAGAAAACCAAGGTCTTACACATTGAAGTTGCTTTAAATGCTTTTAGATCGCTGGGGTTAACCATAGTTTTATGTTTAGTTATTAATTTACAATCAATAGCTTTGCTTGTGTATGAAATTCTATCATAGGATATAAATGATTACTTAAGTTAGATTCAATAAGGGATGCAACAGAATCTCTTATCATGGTCTAAAGTTGTGGACAAGGAAAGGAGCTTAGCAAAGAGCTCAGAGTCTGACTGTATTTCATTAATACTGATCACACTGTGGGATCATGTAAGATTAAAAGGTTTTGTGAAAAGCTTCAATTCAATTCAATTTAGCTCAAAACACTTTAAAAGATATGGCCCAATCCAATTATACTTCAATTCAATCCAATTCACTGTAATCCAATTAAATCAAATGGTCAATTGGTCAACAGTGTAGGTTCACAACAAAGGATTCATTTAATATGATGAAATCTACTTCCTGTGTCTGACTAGTATTTTCTCAGACACAAACGCTGATATAGAAGGAGGGGATGGGAGGAAATGCTGATCCTTTTGACACTTTGAAAACTGCAAACATATAGCAGCACTACACACGTTTCTGACCTTAAAACTCTGTACTTCTAACTCTGACGTTCATTATTCACACTCTTGGATCCGTCTCCCCTGGATCATGTGACCTGGAGCACTATGGGTATTCATAAATGAAACTTCAAAAAAGACCCTTACATCAAGAAAAGTAGTTGAGAGATTAAATAATATCACATGATTATGTCATTAATAATTAATTTTTACATATAATTTGGCACATAACATACAGTATATACTTTCTTTGTATACAGTACAGACTGAGCCAAGTCGTCCCAAAATAATTACGCTATGAAGTACAGGCATCCATGAAATATTCATATTGTTATTCAGCTATAGTAAACATGGCAAAACATGTATAAAATAAATGACTACATGGAGGCAAGGGCATAACATTTCAAATTGGCTTTGGCATAAGAGTATGGCTCCATTACAAAGCTATATGTAGCTGTGGTGCTCTTAATTTCCCCATGGGTTATCAGACGAGCAGAAAGTAATCTGCTGCACCTATCCTGAGGGTGTGCAACAGAAAACTATCATTTGTGGTGTGATTTTATATCCAACATTCTTGTTTACTCTCAGACAATTAGTCATCCATGAATTCCACACTGCACTACCATAATTAACAGCTTAATCAGGCAATGAGTTCAAATGAGATTGCAACAGAAACTCCCCTTAAGCACAATTCTAACATCGGTCTGGCTTGTTAGCGACAGATAGCTGGAAAATATCACGAAAAGAATGATATTTTTATGATAAAAACCTCACATAATCCTAACTTATTTTCCAGGAAGCCCTGCTATAGGCTATATTTATTTATCTCTGTTTCATCAACATCTCTAAAAGTAAGGCAAGTTAAGACAGCCTGCTTGTTCAATGTTGAAGAGTAGCCATTGGCAGCGGCTCGCCTGCTACTGCTAGCTCACCAAGTTACCATGGTTATGGCTGTAGCTGTTAGGGACATAATTGTTGGATAATCCAAAGCTACCAATAACTTTGACTGGTTAATGTAAAGGGTACAGCGTTATAGGCCAACATTAGATTGTCTTAATCCATATGCTGGACCAGCAAGAGGCTACTCGCTAATCACCCTTTAGCATCCATAGCTAAGCAAGCCAGCAGCCACTCGCCTACTGGCTGTGGCTGGTCCAGCAAGAAAAGCTGAATTCATTACATTCCTAATGCTCCCACTTGTATGCAACCTTTTATGAGTCAAATTCCTGTTATTAAGAATTGCACTCTGGTTCAAAAAACAGGCCAAATCAAAGCTAAAGAGCGTTAGATTAAACAGGCAAGGTCAGTGTCATCTGCTGGTGGGCAGAGATATGTTCTGTATCAGATTGGTATTTTTTTAGATTCCCTTTCTACTCAATGAGTAAAAAGGCACAGAGTCATACCCTTGAGCTAATTTAAATCAAGAGCTTTTATTTAATGGCAAAGCCTCTAAAACAAACTATGCAGACAAACACTAATGAAGTTTTTAGGGAATTGATAAATGCTCGGACGGGACTTTGAAATGTCAATTCAAAATGATAAGTAAGCTTTGCCACGTACAAAAAGTAAATGTGATATAGATAAAAAGGACATAGAAGTTTACAGCTTCAAGGAGAGCATAAATATCAAACAACTGTGTCTGTCCAAACACATTTGGTGTAGGGTGTAATCCAGTTGATAATGAGACCCAAAGGAAAGTGTGCTTAAAACATAATGTTTGCCAATGAAGCATCTGAAAATATCCCACATTCTCCAAAACCAACTAGAATCTTGCGTGGTAGCCTACTTTCTTCTACTATACTGCCTCCTCCGGGCATTAGAAATCCCCTTACAATGTTCAAAACTGAACACAACAAACCCACTTAGTTCCTAAAATCATCCTTTGAATAGAGAGAAATTCTAGGGCACTGTGTAAAGACAGACCCTCAAAGCAGGGCTTGTTTTTTTTTCTTCCTTTTGTTAAGGCTATAATGTACAGCAGATACCTGTTTGTGGGCCCCAATGTAATCCTCTCTCTCTTCTAAATGCCACAAGGAATAAGCAGCGTTGACCTTGGGAGACTCAGGGGCCGGATTTGAGGGTGTCTCTTTTAAAAAGCCTGGGTGTGTAATTGAGTAGAGCGATGGAGTGGCTGGCTTTGATGGCGTCTGTGCGAGCTCAAGGTAGCATGAGTGCATGAGGGAACACGGTAAGAAAATACAAGCAGGGGATTAAGACTACACAGAGATGTATGTGTACAAAAATGTGGGAATACGAGAGCTGTTCAAAGAAACAGGTAAAGTATTCAATGAGCTACATATAAGGAGGGAATCAGCAGGACCAGAGGAGACTAGAATAGGGAGAATTTAGTAGACTGTGAGGTTTATAAGCAGCCATTGATAATGAGACTCATCCTGATTCACATCAGTTTTTCTCGAAGAAGCCCTCTGGTACTCAGATCAGCTCAGTCCAACACGCCATATTTGATGGGGAATCAACTTTACCAGCAAACCTCCTGCCCCAGGAAATCATCTGTTCAGTTGTAGTATTGAAGCCAGTTTTCTGCTGGAGCAAAAACCTTCTTCTTAGGCCCATCCAACGCCTGACAACTGTTCTCTTACGCCTCAATACATACAGCCAATAAAAGTCTCTACTTCTTACTGTACCTGCCAGACAGATATATATAGAATTCCTGGAGCTCTTACATGAAAAATGTTCCCACCACTCCTAAATTATAACTATATGAAAATGTTTAATGATAGCTTATGTGTATCGATGTACAATTATAACCAATTATATACCTAGAAACCTAGGAAAATATTTAGCTATTGCAAGATTAAATATATGAATAGCCTAATATTATTACTGGCATTACTGGCAGATCTTTCTTTGCCAAATTATTGGATTAGTGTTTTTTTTGCCCTAATATAACAACTGTGCTGTTTAAAAGCCATCTATCTTCAAGAGCTTCATAAAAGTGTTACTTCATTCACTAAAGTAAAATAAAGAGAATATGTTGCCAAAAGATACAAATAGGAAATCATTTTATTTTCATTTGAATGTTTTTTTTAACTCAGCTAAAACAACCACTGAAAACTGATATTATGAGTTTGCCAAAAAACAACAACACAGTATTAATGTTCCCACACATTAAGTGTGCAACATTTACTGTTAATTTCTTTGATTTGAGTGATCAATAAAACTGGAAGGAGAAATAAATGACAGCCGTCTGACAATTAAGAGATGAAAGAATACAATAAAGGGTGGGTGTCTTCAAAGTAAAAGGCGTGTCTTTCCAAGGGCAAGACAGATTTTCCGAGGAAGCATAGAGGGAAAGACACTTAAGCAACTTTTGCACAAACACTGGAGAATGTCCAAAGAATGAGGTGTGTATGACGTCCACTGTTGCCTGAACACGAATGCACAATACAGAAGTTATTTCTTTAGATTAGACATGCTTTGACAACTGGAAATACTTTGAAGCTGCTCTAAGGCAGAGCACACAAGGCAGTGTGGCACAGCAAAAGGCAAATTTAAATGCACTGGCAAGACAGCAATGATTTTATTCTTACTAATTTATAAGCCAGCTTGTAAAAACTAAAACAACTACTGATCAATGGATTAAGCTTCCCAAAACCAAATTAATGAGCAAAATAACACACAAATCCAGCACGAGTTGATGAGGAAGCAAAGAGGATGCGGGCAGGAGCAAGGCAGAGAAGAGATTTAAAAAGAAATTATAACATTTCGCCCAGCCGCTCTGATGGAAAACGTGAGGTTGCTAGCTAACAAAATGGACAAGCTGAAAGCCCTAACAAGGACCTGGAAGGAAAACAGAATGTAGAATTATGTGATTTACAGCAATGTGGCTGCAGGAACATTTCCCAGACTCTCATCTGTCGATGCGCTGCTTTATGCAGTGCTTTTCAACTTCGACATGTCATGGTAAAAGTATGTATATGGTATGTTGACCTGAGAGAAGCAGGTTTTCATCCATATTGTCTTTTTAAAAAATCAAGATAAAGCTCAATAAGGCTGGTTCTGTGCTGGGACTGATCTGGAGCCTATGGAGCTGATAGCACAAAGAAAAAATGCTGCACTAGTTGCTGAATTTAATGGACAGTTCTTCACACTCTCTACACTACACGGTGAGGAAACAACAGCGTGTTCAGTCAGAGACTTCCTCAAGTAGCAGAAAGATAACAGCTATCACCCTCCTGAATAATATGAATGAGTATCAATTCTTTATAAAAATTTCTTTTAAAAAGAATAATAATTTCCCCTTAAGGCAGGGGTGGCCAAAGTTAGTCCTCAAGGCCCGCGGTCCTGCAGGCCATTTAATTTAAAACAGGTATGTTAGAGTAGAATGACTTTTAAAACCTGCGAGACTGTGGCCCTAGAGGACAGGAGTTAGACCTTAGGGCATTAATGAAGAATTTGATCTAATTTCTATCTAACTTTGCAACATCCAACATCAATTGCTGCTTTTGCTGAAAATTGGCAAGCTGCTAATAGCATCTGGGGGAGTACCAGATATAAAACTTGACGTTACTGGGAGCAAGCTGTCCTAAGAAGTGTCTCTTACACTATGTAGCTTTAATTTTGACAATGATGTTCAGGAAATTGGGAAGAAACTGTGCAGTTCTCAACTTAAAAATTTTGTGTGTAAATAAAATCCTTTGATAAAACAGAAGTAATCAGTATGCACACTGATTAGCAGTCAAGAAAATTTCAATAGTGGAAAGAAGGCTGCAATATAAATGCAGTTAAGGCATTTTCAGGTTCTCTACACCTGCTTACACAGCTGAGAGTAGGCAAGATAAAGTTAATGCCCTCAAATGGTTTTTTTGTCCGATAACCACTGTCATCCTCCTGATAATGCACCTGTTAACACATCTTTGGATTGTGGGATGAAATCAAAGCTTTAGGCCAAAACCCAGTTAAGCACCTTACCGGAATGATTGTTTTCCCTTGTCAACATTGATAAATGAAAAACATCAAATTTCTTATCAGCGTCTTTGAAAATCCAAATCAACTGAAACTGTATAAACCTACATCACGACCTCAGCTCTGTTCGCTTTAACTGGAAGAAGGTCAGCGGTTAAATTGGAGGAGACAGAGCTTGTTCAGATGACAAATGGCCGAAAGGATGACATTAAGCAAAGCATGACAAGAGCCCCGGCCATCAAGGCCACTTGGTTCCCTTGATCCTTCACAGGCAAGTAACCGGCTTGTCCTTTCAAAGGTAATAAAGGGCGCATCTTATTAATTTGTTTGATGGTCTAATAAAAACAGATTTAATTAATAACAGCCTCCATCTAACAACAGAGGCAGACAAGCACAGTTAAGAGTGTAGAGCTACATGAAGAGTTCTATAAGTAGCACATCCAACTGTTATTTTAAAAAACGATTAACAGAATCATTTCCAGCAGGGAAAGTAATCCAATGTTAGACTAAGCCACAGGAGAATGAATATATCTAATCTAATTTAGCAACAAAGTAAGTCAAAGGCTACCACGAAGGTGGATGTTTCACATTTACACGTTGCTCTACAATAACAGTGAAATTATGCAAAATGTTATTAGGAATGTAGTTAGTTTGGCCCACATCAGGGAACTGTCAGATTATTTGATATAATCTGATGGTACAACTGCAGTTGGAAATAGCAGCTGATCTATCATTGCAGAGGCGAGTTAAATCCATGACTGAATGTTTGATGAGGCACTTTGCAGCCCTGCAGGAATCTCCTCTGCCTGACTGCTGCTGCGAAAATCCTGACAGGTCCTGCAGGTCAAAAAGGTCTGAAAACTGCTCTGCCCTCTGGTGCTAAACAAACACCATGTTTATGCTGTTAAGCAGCTCTGTGTTTGTTTTCTTCTCACATTTTCTGATAGCGTGATATAAAAAGTTAACAGAAACATAACAAAGTAAGTTGTTTCATGCTACATTGACTGATAGCCACTTTAATTAGGCATTGTTCTAATGAGGTGATGCCCCACCAGGCTGGTCCTCTGAACTGTAATGAAGCATGAGCACGTAGTGTATGTGTGGGTACTTGTGAATGGGAGGTGATGCATACAGTTACAATAAATATGTGTACATGCAGAGGCCCCCAGGATGCTTTCCTAAACATGGCTGTCATTTTGTACTTCCTGTCTCTTCCTGGTTAGTCTTAGATTCTCTGCGGGTGGCTGAGGAACTCACTCTGGGTGAAGCGCGGGGGGTTGTCATTGACATCAGTCAGCTTGACGGTGACAGTGGTGGTCCCTGATAATCCTCCCAGGTGGCCCCCCATGTCTTTGGCCTGAAGCATCACGAGGTACTGGTCCTGGGTCTCCCGGTCCATGTCGGGTACAGCTGTTCGTAAAATACCTAAAGAAAACACACACATCATACAGTTCTTAAAGCAAGGTTCTTCCTTATTTAAACCAGCACCAAATAATCACATCATATCTTGACTCAAAGGATTTTGTTACCAAGCACTGAACTCATTTTGCTTTCAAAATGAGGTTTTTAGTTTACTTTTTTGATTTGGAACAAATGCTCAAAGCCCGGTAGGACCTCATCCAGCTCCATGCACATTTATCACCCCAGAATGTCTTGTAAACATACAGGAGCATTTTCGCACCTTCTGTATCACAGGTTTGTCACTTTGTCAGACCTCAGCTGTGACTAATTACCATATTAATGGTTAACAATGACTCATTTAGCTTTTGTGCATCAGCAACATGTCATCTGAAAGACTATTAACTCTAATGTTATGATCACGCTTGATGGATTAAAGTTCGCATCAATGACAGAGGCAGGGGAAACTAAATTAGCTACTCCACAGACATAAAAACAATAAATACAGCTGGTTTAAACTACGCATCCCGTGAAGCCATGGAGGGAAAACTGTAATGGACACTGTGACCTTTTATTAATGACTTATTAACATTTATAACGCCACGTTTGATGGTCCATTATGAGCTGAGAAAGTCATGACCCTCTATTTAAGACTTCATCAAGACTGCAGTTACATGTGTTAGCAAGTCATTAATAAAATGTTGTGCGTTTCTTGGTTTCCAAGCCATGTAGCCCGCAGCTATAAATGTTAATAATGTTTTTAATGGGGTCTGGTCCAGATGCTGTGTAGCTCTTTCTTATAAACTTTACTAACAGCCCATTGGAGACACGTTAAACTTATTAGACATATCAATTAAGCAGTAAATCAGTTGGGCCAATATACTGCTTCTTATTTTCATATTCACTAATGAATTATTTCTGCTACATTTTTGTCTTTTATTCAATCAAACAAACTGACAATCCACTAAACAGCAATGCTTTTTACTGTAAAAGTCCTCAGTATAGGATTTGGTCACAGTTCTTTAAAAATAAGTTATATTTTTCTCTAAAATGTGCATGAATGAATCTAATTGTTATGCACAAGGTCTTGTTGGGTATAAGTGGGCCTTTTTACAAAGTGGTACCACTATTTGGTAATGTACAAACTGAAGGAAAAGGTCTGTAATTCTTCTTGCGGACTTAATTTTTGTAACCTCAACAAGCCACTGAAAGAGGAGCTGTAAATCTGCCAGTGATGATAGCTGTTGTTGGATCATGATCAAAGGTAATAGTCATTGTGTTGTTGTGCAAAAATGTAGTGACAGGACTTTCAGTAATCAAAGTTATTTTGTTCTGTTCTGTTCAGATACGTATATATAGGTATACGTAAAGCTCTGTGGCATTTTTGAAGTCCTTTTAAAACCTTCTGCAAGATATCAAAATGCACTGCCCTCAGACTGGAGCTGCTCCTGACAATTTGACAGCTGCTCTGACATTTTGGTGACTTGAAGTTTCCATTTGACAAGGACAATGTAAAAGTGCAAGTTGCAGGTTTATTATTTAGAAAAAACACTCACCATCCACTTTATTAGGTAAGTCCACACATGTCAGAAACTCAATGTACTCAGGCATGTTAACGTGGTCAAAATGACTTGTTGAAGTTCAAATCAAGCATCAGAATGAGGTGAAAAGGAGGTTTAAGTGACTTTGAACGGGGCATGGTTGTTGGTCGTAGTATTTCAGAAATGACTGATCTACTGGGATTTTAACACACAACCATCTCTAGGGTTTACAGAGAATGGTCTGAAAAAGAGAAAATATCCAGACACAAAAACGCTCTGCTTATGTCAGAGGTCAGACAAGAATGGGTGGGCTGATTCCTGATGATAGAAAGACAACAATAACTCAAATAACCACTGACCAAGGTATGCAGAATAACATCTCTGAACACACGACACGTCCATCCTTGAAGAAGATGGGCTACAGCAGCAGAAGACCACTCTGGGTATTATTCCTATCAGCTAAGATAGTAGGGTTAGAATCTGGCATTTAAAGAACATGAAAGCATGGATCTGTCCTGTCTTGTATCAACAATTTAGGCTGCTGGTGGTGGTGTTTTTTTTTTTTTTCCTGCAGCACACCATTTTATGTAACAGGAAGGAGTGTCTCTGTTCTAACACTATGTAGCTACAGTATATGTCAGTATATTTTAGTTCTGACACAGTTAGTCATTTTTCATCGCCATAATAAGCTACACAAACATCCACATTTAAAGACAGCGGTCTACAGTATTTCTAAATTCAATTGGATTCAATTCAATCCAGCTTTATTTGTATAATGCCGATTCACAATAGTCATCTTAAGGCACTTAACAGACACAGTCAATTCAAGCCAATTCATTGTGATCCAATAAAAACAAATCCACATTAGGGCTATTTATAATAACTGTTTTCACACAAGACTTATCCTAAAAAGTAATAGTCTATCTAAGGAAGCCAACTGATTGCATCATAATCTTGTCTATGATGCAATCCCCCATCCTGAGCACGTACGCTAAAGGAGCTAAACAGAGTTAGCTTCCCTGCCTGGATGCACTGTGTGCAGGTGAATAGCCGGGACTTCACCGATGCAGCTGTAACAGCTGCTGCATCCATGTGTGACATTCATTTTAGACGAGAGGATTATGAACCTGCATATTATTTAGAGCTGCAGAGGGGTTATAGAAACCGGCAGAATCGTGTGAGACTAACAACAATTAGCGATTAACTGCGTGCAGAAGCCTCTTCTACATTATCCATTCGCCAACTGGCTGGCAGACTGGAGAATGAGGAGCAGATATTGACAGAGGGTTCTGAAAATACTCAAAAGACATGTGTACTGCAAATTGTAAGTCTTGTTTTCTAATTCAATAGTCAGCCTTTAAGGGCTGCACGGTGGTGTGGTGGTTAGTACCGTAGCCTCACAGCAAGAAGGTCGCTGGTTCGAGTAAATTCTCCCTAGGAATGAGTGTGTGTGTGTAAGTGGTTGTCTGTCTCTCTGTGTGGCCCTGCGACAGACTGGCGACCTGTCCAGGGTGTACCCTGCCTCTTGCCTGATACTTGCTGGGATAGGCTCCAGCCCACCCGTGACCCTGCGTGGATTAAGCGGTACAGAAAATGGATGGATAGTCAGTCTTTATTTCTTTTTTTTAACCCCCCATTCCTGGTCCGACATTTGTGACAAGAACCATAAAATGTTGCTTTGTTATACATCATGAAATGAAATGACCCATCAGCTGATCTTAGGGCATTCAAATACTCCAGTACTAAATAACTGCCTCTGCTTTCTTGTAGCCTGATATGTGATGACAGATTTTACAGTCTGAGGACGCACTGGCTATTATTAGCTAGCAGTGTAATTGCTAACTCAGCAGCTAACTCACTTGTTCTTTTCACATCATAAACTAATTTCTCTCTCATGGACAATATTTTTCCTGATAATTGTTTTTTTGTTTCTGGTCTCCTTGACACCCCATCAGCTTCAGATACACAAGCACAGAGAAACATGAATATGTAATCGCAAATATGTGATGAAGCTCATGTGGGAAGAGATGTATTGCCAAACGGTGACAGTCAGACGTGCTGACAGAATGTAAACTCTCGTTTTATGTTTCACACCATTCGACGGCACACCGACACCCATCCCTTACAACGCATTCAACATCGATCACCTCCTCTGTGTAAATGACCTCATTCGGCTACATATGATTGGATGCTACACATCAAGTTGTGCCTGCATGCGGCCCGCGTGAGTCGGCAGCTCAAGGTGAATTCCATTCAACAACTGGCTGCTTCGAATGTTAAACAAAAATATGTTTAGGCTTCTGACTTGAATTCATAAATGAGGAAATGTGCACATTTTAAATATGACATTTGTTGATCCAGCAAATGAGAAATGGGGTGATTGAAATAAAGGAGAAAAAGGGCAGACATGCTCAGAATACAAAAACATTTCTAATAGCACCAAGTCATGGCTTTTACACATGGCTTTTGTGAAATGAGTCTTAAATTCTCCAATTAGCATTTCAAAAAGCACCTCAACTCTTGAATGTTGGGGCAATCAATTACTGAGTAGAACTTCAAATAAGCGAAACACAAGTATTAGCCACCGGTGATCCATGTGGGCAGAATAAACACTCAAGTTAAGGTGTTTACTTTCTCTTACAGAAGAATGAAAAAAAAAATCTCATTGTGAAACATATGTTAAGTGTTTCTGGCTGCGCAGTCTGTCAAAACACCATCTGAAGCATCAAACAGATTCAGAGTCAACTGAGCTATGACTGCTCTCCCAGGTTCAGAGTTAAAAAAGCAATCATCATAAAACGAAAATAGATAAATAAAGCATCCTCCGCTCAACAATAAAACTTTTTGTCCTCAGGTGACATCTGACACACAGACAGATGAGAACACAACAGACAGATTTTTTTTTCTTTTGAACCTTTTGCAATCTGACCTGCACAATAGTTCATAAACCTTTGCTGACATCCATCTAAACATCTGATTTATCACCCGCATTATGCAGAAACAATAACATTAGGCCCTTGCTGTGTTTTGTTCAGTACGCACACAACCTGGAAGCGTGAATACATATCTGCCAACTCATACCAAAGCAGGAGCAGGGTGTGGGTGTGCATGTGTGTGCATGAGAGGGAAATGCGATGTGGAAGAGATGGATGATTAAGTGTGACAAGAGAATGGGGGACGCACAGGTGGGAGAAATGCTAGATTGAACGAGTATGCATGAGTCAGGACTGAATTCACTTGTTTGCTCTTCAACATCTTGAGTACATTTGCTTTTCTGCAGCGTACGAGTGTGTTTGCTTTCCAGCATCTGCCCATCTTTTACATTCCCCCATCTGTGTGTGTTGCAATGAGCACACGCGCACTCACCTGTCTGGGGATCCACAGAGAAGTACTGCTGGCCCTGCACCAGTGTGTACACTAGCTTGGCGCTGTTCCCGTATGTCGGGTCATCGGCATCTGTCGCTGTCACCTGGATTATAGACGTGCCTGCAGGGAGGGCAGAGAAGGAAGAGGAAGGGCGGGGGGGGAAGAGAGGAGGAAAGGCAGATTGATAAGAGGACAAGAAAAGGGGAAAAGAAAAAAGGAGATAAATAAGCAAAGCGGAGGAGTGAAAAGACAAAGGAAACAAGGCTGAGCTGGAGTTAGATCGGACAACTGCAACAGTACTTTATACAGCTTTATGCAAAGAAAACCACTCCTTTTTCCATCTCTTTCTAACAGCAGTGTGACAAATACTTCATTTGCCACCGCCTCCCCCTTCCCCCACATTCTCATCCTCACCCTGTTCTTTCCTGCCACTCACCCCCCCCCCTTCACATCCAACCCCCTTGATTCTCTCTGTCTCACTTCATTTCTCTTCATCTCTGTCTTCAATTCCCTCCCGCTCCCTCTTTCAATCAGACCGTCTGTCTCTTCAGCAGGCCTCCTTCTCATTCCTTTAAATCTTCTTTCTACGGATCACTGAGTGTCAATTTGGCAGGATAGGGGTATTTTTGGTGTTTTTTTAAATTGTCAGCAAAAATAAGAATATATGAATATATGAATGACGGCAAGCACATCTCATTTGTTGTTTATTTGTATAGGTCTGTATTTATACATAAGTGCAGGCAGAGTGACTGCTCCCAGCGGAACCTCAGTCAGACGAGGAGTAAGGCAGCAGCTGGTAGTTTATTTCTGATCAAAGCCCAGACACATTTTCAATGAGGATAAAAGAGGAGGAGTGTGCTGTATGTATGTGTGCACAAATGCATGCGTGTTGCTGGGAGATGGGGGGGTGAGTGATCAGCTGATTACTGTACTGATCTACTGCAGGGATCAGAAAAATCTGAATCAGAAACATTATAGATGAATAGAAGATACAAAATGTACAAAGACTCCACCGCAGATGAGAGTTCTGTATTTGTTCCAGTTAAAAGATTTCAAACAAACTGACTTAAGACGAGCTTTGGAAATATGCAACACAATCAGTGTCCCCCATCCTCTGAGGCTTGTGTTTCTTCTGAAGTTTGGGTTGTTATATGTGTGATGTTGCGTTATTAGGAGCCATTCCCCAATTTATATAAAATCAGTTTATAAACCAAATGGACAATAATTACACCTCTTTCCATTTACATGCATGTTCAGTTTAGGATATACAGATTATGCTCCCTGGCGTTTAATGTAAATAAACTGATCAACTTCATTTCAGCAGTGGGAGAGGATGTTAGCTTTCCTGTCCAAGAATGGAGTGTGCATGAAGATGCATGCACCATAATGCATCTGTTCTTTACTTCCTCTTATCCAAAAAAACAAAACAATTATAGCAAAATATGAATGTGAATTTTTCATTTAAATATTCAAAATATAATCAGTTTGATCGCAAAGCTGGTAGTTTGTTAGCTTGACTGCTAGATTGTTTATCAAATTTCATGGCACAGTGTGTCTTCAAAATATTCCAAAAAATACAAAAGATAAAATACTTCACCATACTTGAGGCAAATACTGGAGAAGAAAACAGAAGACAGAGCTTTACGCATCTATCAGACATTACAGTGACTCTTATAGGAGTGAACAGATTTTTAAATGACTTGCATATAAACAAGTGGATGTGGAAACAGAATTAAATTAACCAAAGGCAACCCAGGCATATAGCGAAAAGTTGTCATCTTATGTTTCTTCAAACCACTCAAATAAACTATTTCAGTGCAACAGAAAAGTTTATAACACCTACAAGATGTTCTTTGGCACTGATGAGGGTGTTGCAGGGTTGGCAGGGAATACATCATGATACCTTCAATCTGAAGACCTGGTTTGAATCAGAAGCGCTGCAATTGTTTTTCATTTAAAGGGATCTTTTTTTTCTTTTTAAAGCAGGGTTGTATAAAGTGCAAACGAGTAGTCAGTATTTCACCTGTAGTAGACAGTGAAGACAGGTTCACGAGAAGAGCACACCTCTAAAACAGCTCTAACATAAAAAAAATGAACAGAATACAGCTAAATAATCAGATAAAGATATTTCCTATTGTCGTTCCCTGAGCTCCTTTCTTTGACCTGAATGAAAATCATCATGGGGTTAAGGAAACATATGCCAACATTCACATTAACAGCAAAGATAACTGTGCTGTAATATATATATGTTATTACTAATAAGCATCCTACTAAAAGTGAGCTTTAATGTGGATCTGCAGCACTGAAACTACAGATGTTTTATGAATATTCTTTATAAACTGCTGTACATACTTTGTTTAATGTAATTAGGCTGTTTCATTTATCATTATGGTAAGTTATGAGATATTGCTTTATGATGGAGGTTGCTAATTTAAAAATTGTACAAAGGAAAAGATATTGATGTCACATGCAGCTCATGTTCACCCTCATGTCCACACAAATCACAGTTAATAAAAAAAGAAATAACCGTTGCTGTAAAGGTTGCTCCTGCAAAGAATTATGGGATGGATTTATCTCCCTATTTTGTAAAAGATGGTTGAGTGTTTCTTATTATAAATGAGATAAATAAAGTAAGCTTTGGAGCTCCTTTTCATAGGAGAGAATGAAAACAATCCTTATAATGGCTGCTTCTCAGACACGTTCTGTTCTTTTCACTCAGTAACTTACCTAAAAAAAATAAACTATTCAACAGGACTAGTCTGTAGCATCACAGTCTTTGGCTTGTTCAAAAACAGTCTGGCTTGCAACCCAATGTGGCTATATGGAACCAGCTACGTGGACGGAGACAAGCTCACAATGTGTAAACACCCACAACATGGCTGTAGCTGGAGTGGCTATGAGTTTCTTATAATTTTCCAAACATTCCACGTCTAAACTGGTTTACATACAAAGTAAATCCAGTACATAACTGCTTGTAACTACAAAAACATTTAAACAAATTGTGGGTGTTTGTAAAAGCTCTCATTCATCTAGGTCATTGTCTGCATGTTCAGTCAGGTCAACTGGACTGGGTTTAGTTTCTTGACATTTCACTCTGAATTCAGAAAAGCCTCTTCAGTGGTCACTCTAACGGGACTTCAGGTGACTCCTGACTCTCACCGACAGTCATAGACTCTATAACATCAGCAGCCTACTTTCACAGGCCACTTAAGTCAAATCTTTCACTGTCTCCATCAGTAATGCAGAAGCTCTTCTGGATGAAGAGAAAAACATACTTAAACAACTAAATGTCTAGCTGACTCGACTAAATTATTTTAGAATTACATATTCTTTTGTTTGGCCAGTGCACAATTCATCTATTGAACTGGACACTGTAACAGATTGTATAACGTGACAATAAAATTTAAGAAAGAGCTCCAGGAACTTTGTCAGGAGCACCAAGGTGTCACATTTTAAAGCAGTGGTTACTCCTGGTTAGCCATTTACCATAGCCTGTTGTTTACATCTGGAAGTGTGTAACATTAGTGGTTGAATCAGTCTGTATTCTCTCAGCATTTAGTCACTAAGACATTGGAAATTTCTTTCAATTACTCTTCCTTTTGGCTTCATTAAGACATCAACTCAAGGAACTGAAAACGAAGAACCAAAGTAAGCGCCAAATCTCCTCGAGGTCATGCATTTCCATTTTCCATTAATCTGGTTGCAACCGAATGTGTTGGCGTCATGTGTAAATTATTGCCCCGGGGCTTCTTCGTAACATTTCGTGACGGCAATCTAGATCAGACGATGAATCACTTTCAACACGGCCCAATTCTGAGCTGCTGCAGTCCCAATAACAGACAGACACACACAGTCGTGGTGGATGATTTTGTTTCTGATCAGATGTTAGGGAGAATCAAACAAATCGCATTAAAAAATACTTTCGTTTTACAGTTTTGGTTGTTGTTTAATCCGTTTTAGCGACAACAATTCTAGTTTAGCTGTAGAGAGAAAATCCTATTTTGGATTCAAACACACCCATTGACAATGCTTACCACTTCTTAGATTTCACTCTCCCTGCTCCAGTAAGCTTCTCCTCCAGTTTCTGCGTTACCACGGTGATGTTGCAAGCCGAGGAATATTTAACTTTGTTTTCATGTGTTTAGCTGTCATTATTTTCTATATCTTTCTCCATTTCCTACATTTATCAGCATCTAGAAAGAAAAAAACCAGCAGAACGAATCTGCATCACCTAAATTAGTTAGCTTGTAGACTCAGAAATGTATGCTTCGGGGTTTAAACCTTCTTTTCCTCCACTATAGATATGTTAGAATAGGTAAGCAGACATGAGTAGATAAGTAGACAAAAATGTTTCCTTTGACAGCAAAAAAAAAATGATTAGACTTTAGGTTCAAATAGTTTGGCTGTGAGGTTGATGCAACAAGTGCAAGGCAGGGGAAAGCTCATCGGTATGCACCCTTTCAACCACAGCCAGTCAAACTCCACAAGGATCAAATATTCACACTGTCACTCATCCCACTGGAAAGCATGTTCTTACTATAAAATGTATGTCCTCTGAGGAGAAAGGGAAGGAATCTAGGAAACCCTACTTTATATGTATGAGAATTCTAGGATTTAATATCAATATTCAAGGCTAAACTTTAAATGAGAATCATTCTCCCAGATTGAGGATACACATCTGGAAAGATGTGTACACCCAGGGGTGTGACATCAACACAAAACCCTTTTCAGACACGCATTTCAAGCAGAGAACTGGCTCTGTTCCAACCCACCTTGCTTCAACGTCTCATTGTCGTACGAGACAAACTCCCCTCTCAACCTCACCCGAGGATGTCTCATGTAACGACTCTTTGATAGGATGCTCGCCGCAGTACTATCTCCTCAGTCATGCATGCTGCAAAGCGCCTTGGTAAATATTAAATCGTCGGGTAAATATTGAATCCATGATTGACTGAACAAGTCAATCTGAAGACCGAGCTGCTGTGAGTAGCGGCCGCTCATAAGGCAGCTGATAGGATTACTAAATACTGCTCGCCTGCATCATCCCCTCTCCTTGGACCTTGTCCCAGCAGGCTGCTGGCAGGGTCATCATTCTAATCTGAATTAAACAATTCAGCACAAGAGGGACCTTGATGTTTAGGGGGAAAAAAAAAAAACTTTCAGAGGCAGATGGTGAGGACCTTGAGCCAAATTTGCTGAACTTTTAAACCAACCAGTTTAGGGGTGAATTGTTTTGGAATAGTACCCACTTTTCTGGCAAATTCAGAAGTTTTCCTGAAAGCAATTCTACTTACTTTAAAAGGCAAGAGTGCTCCTCAAAGAAGAAGCCATTTCAAGGGGCTGAGTAGAGTTTAAATAGAGATTAGAGTACTTTTTGTACATACCAACTTTCCTACAGGCACTCTGCAGTCATGACATGAATTACAATGCCAGAGGGTTACTGTCACACCTACATCTTATTGCAGTATGAGCACAGTAATCCCCATATCTCAGCCCTTACCTGTAATTTCATTCCTATTCCAGGGATTGCCAACCCTCTCTATGTGATTTCTCTGCAGTCATAGAAACACAGTCTGGTCACTAATATCCATTTCTGCTGCAATCTCTATGTGAAAACAAATTTATATTCTGAAAAAAGGAATTTCATTATGCTTTATGTCCTTTAAATCAACTACTTATTCCAAATTAAATTAGCTGATACACTGCAGGAGCTGCATGTTCATTTAACTCAACTCAACTCTACTTTATTTATAAAGCACTTTAAAACAACCTCAGCTGAAACAAAGTGCTGTACAAAACTAACAAAAGATTCAGAAAAGTGAAATATCCCACATAGGGATTCAAATTACATGTGGCTGTAACAGCTATGATTGCTACCCAGATAAGCAGACAGGAAGTTGTACAAACATCGATGCCCACTGGCCAAAAGTAATTACATAGTAAAACACAGAAAAACTCACATTTCATCCCAAGGTTTTGTTAAGCACTGCTTAATTCAATTTGCTGTATCCGTGTATGTTGACACAAAACTTTCTCTAGTTCATTTATATAGAAATCTAAACTCATGCTAATGTATAGCTCACATTTAAACATGAGAAGTTATAGAGATAAACATCAGATGATGTCCATGCTCTCAGTAAAGTTAATGTTATCTGCAGGATCTTTGAATCATCCCATTCTTTGAGTAAAAGGAATACTTTTGTTTCAGTGGTGAGGGTTCAGATTATACTTGGAGTTATTGGAAGCATTGGTCAGACAGGTCAGTCACATGACTGGTGAATGATGGTGAAAGAAATATTCAGAAACTTCACTGAACGTTTCCCATGTTCGTGGCCTTCCTTTACTCCCCACATACGTTTATTGCAACGCTGCGATCTCACCTCCAAACCCTCGTCTCTCAGTGTGATCAGTTCTTTTTGCATAACTCTGACATCTGCTTCCATGAAGGCAATTGAATATTAATATTAACTGAATATTTTTTTCTAGACTATAATTGCTTTTTTTTATCTTACCTTATTTTATTGTATTTCATTTTATTTTTATTGTATTTTATATAGTTTTTCTTCTTTTTCTTTTTTTTTTAAGTTTCAGCTAAACATGTTCAATTTCAACCTCCAGTTTCATAGTTTACCCTGATGCAGTTGGTGAGATCAGCGCTTTGAGAGATCATTTTATGTACTAGTGTACGTGTGTGTGTCCGTGTATGTATGCATGAATAAGGTCAGTGTTGGGAAAGTTCACTTTCTACATGAATTAGTTCAAAGTTCAGTTCACACATTTTAAAACGAACTAGTTCAGTTCATAGTTCATAATTCAAATTTTTGAACTAAG
>JAOXYM010000008.1:7208878-7222826 GCA_028567055.1 Leptatherina wallacei | reverse complement strand
TTGCATTAGATACACGCCTCAATTCAACATTCACACACATTGAACAGAACATCCCAATCTGCATGAGCAATGATGGCTCACGTCAGTAATAACTGGCCATTACACTCGGTTGCGTGTCAAGCCATCCCCATTGTACGAGGCCCGCCTGGCCTAAGAAGATAAAATGTGAACACACCCAAGGCTCGAGGCTCAGGCCGGACGACCTGTCCCCCTGAGCCCAGCGCTGCATTGCTTTACCTGTGACCTGAACCGGAATAAATAATTGATAAAGAGATCCTCTCCTGTCTTTGTTCTCGGGCTTCCAATAAAAGAACCAATTCTAACAGTATGTACATGTGAGACTCATGGGTTTATGCTTTGGGGGAATTAACTGGGGACGTAACTTTATTACATTTTTTGATGTAAAGCACTTTGAGTTGAAACTGCACAATATTTCACAAGTTCTATAGATTCAAATGTCAAAATGTTATTTAGAGGAATAACAAGTAACTAAAGATAAATGAACTAAGGTGAAGAATATTGTAGTTTCCTCAAAAAATGAAGGCAATTGAGAATAGTGAACCACACTTTTGTGGTTCAGTGCTGTACTTAAAGCCACGCTATTGAACTCTGGCAGGTTTTCACACATTGGCGCCCCTTTACAAAGAATTCTGCCTCTTCTCTGAGCTCTCTCCAACCAGTAAAAGTCAGTTTGATGTTGACTCTTGTCTTATCTCTTGCTCTGTCACTTTCTCTTGTTGCCTTGCTTCCTCCAATAACATCCCCGTGAAGTGCAGTTTCTCAGCCTCAGGATCCTGCAGGGCAATGATGGCTTGAATGTGCATAATGAAGTTCAGTGTGCCATCAAAATGACACAGAAGCACAGAGTTTTAAGGTCAAAAACCTATGTAGTTTTGCCTTTACTGAAGGTTAGTGTGTTATTTTCTATTATTGCAATCTCTCAATTTCTTTCTCTCAAATTCAGGAGAAAAAAAACTGAACATGAATGTTTTATCACTCATGAGTGCATGACCCTGACACCTCTTATTCGGGATTTTATGCCTCATACTTTTTTTTTAGCTGTCACTGACACACTGTATACATTTTTTTAGGAAGAAGACAGTGTGCCTTAAAAACAAAAACAAGAAGAAATTTAAATTGTGTGTATTTACTGGAAAGTTTGAAGATCCAATAACTGAGGTATTCAGATTTAACAATAGTTGTATTTGAAGCTATTTGCCCTGAAAACCCGTTTTATTGCCCATGGTGAATAAATGAATAAATTCTGCTACTGTATGCCTCGCTGAGCACACTATTTAGTAAAAACTATTAGCAAGTGCATACACAGGTGGGTGTTTGCAGTGGAATGTAGGGAAGACACTGAAGCAGGATGCAATCATTAGGATTGTGGGTAGATTGTTCACAGTTAGTCAAATGGTCTTGGTTATGGTCACACACATCAGCTGCTCATCCCATTTAAAGGAGAATATCAATGTCCAAATTAGCTAAGAGGAAAATTCAGCTCGCTGGAAGAACAGTCCCAAAGCAATAAGGCAGAGTTCACTTCTATAATATGAATAGACAGCATCTCTAATAAGTAAATTATGCCTTTAATGTTGTAGTATTAAAGGCATTGTCCTGTTTCTGTTTGTACTGTTCTTTTTTACATAATTTTGTATACTCAAGTGATTAGAGAGCTTGTATTCAGTGAAGTATTTGTGGTATATATTCAAATGCATGCAAACAAATGACGTGTGCAAATGCCGAAGCAGAAACAACAGCCTCTTAAAGCCATTTAGATGATTACATAATGTGGGAGTTACACATAATAATATTAGCCATATTCTCATTATTATAACCCACCAATTGAGCAGTGTATAATCACAAGCTGCATATCTTTTAAATTAGTGGCTGCAGAGAGAAGAAAGAGAACATATGTATTGCATTGTTTATACGGGGGGGGGGGGTTCTGCTGTAATATGGCGACATGCTTTTAATCAAGAAAAGGAAAGCGCTCCATAAATCCTGCAAGCAGCTTTGGTGACAGTGTCATTAGAAAATCAGCTGCTAATGTAACTTATTACAGATTCTGCCTGCATTCTATTTAAATTGGATTCCCATTTGCATTTTGTTTTTGGATTTCTGAAGAGATCCATCTGTGAGTGCGCACATCCACTTAACTACAGCCATGAAATTTTCTCTGTCTGGTATGAGCGGGAGGAGACAGGGATGCAATTTCATGCCGGAAAGAATAATAAAATTGAACAGTACCACCTGACCCACTCACTTCAGGCAAAAGACAGAGAGCAAGCAAATACAACTTTTTAAAAACATTGTGTGTTTCAAACTCAAGTTACACTTTATGTTTTACATTCAGCTATGATGCTGCTTTGTTGTAACAACACAGGCAGAAATGTTTCTTAGCCCTGCTTCACACTGTTGCATTTACAGCCTGCATGTCTGTTTATATTATTACACCTTCGACTGACGGGTTTTATTGTAAATTTGTGGCCTAAAAAGTTAATATAATTGCATCTGACTGGTTTGAAAATTAAAGAAAACCTTTCTTTGTGGTAGTGCAGCAACAGACGTGATTGTAGAAAACATAAGAGAATCAGTTATCATCAATCATCGTCATAACAGGGAAGCTGTATTTTTAATGTCTGTGAAATAGAAAATCTAGCCAGTAGCCAATAGGATTGCTAAGGTAATTCGTGGACGGGCCATTCACCTCCCAGGGGGCCCAAAGTGTGCTAAGAACATGTCCTCCACATCATTATATCACCACCACCAGGAGGAACTGTTATACAATGCAGGATGGATCCATTCTTTCATGATGTTTCCACCAAATTCTGACCCTACCATCTAAAAGTTGCAGCAGAAATGGAGACTCTTCAGACCAGGCAACATTTTTCCATCTTTTATTGTCCAGTTTTGGTGAGTCTGTGTGAATTGTAGCCTCAGGCCTAGTTTACACGACAACGCTGCTACCAAATTTGCATGTTTTTCTCCTTTGCTGTATTGAAAAAAACCTCATTTGCAACTTTACACGTCTTGAAAAGATATTGAACAGATTTTGCCGCAGCAACACCGAAGTTCTAAGGCTGATGGTGCGAATATACACGTGCAGCTACACGCATTCGTTTTGCAGAGCACAAAGCCGGCCCTCCACCTGTATCAGACTGCAATCAATTCAAAATTACGAAATGTTTACAGAGTTGTTTTCAGAGTTTTTTTAACCTTACAAACACAGTATAGAAATAGGCATTCTGTTGATTTATAGGCTTTTTAAAGCATATTATCTGGGTAAGCGTAACTGAGTTGTTCATTCATCAGACCGCACAAAATGTAACTGTTGAGATCGCTGGTCCATTTCACACATAAAATCTCATTTTATATATCCAAACCATGACTACAAGCCATGGCGCCGCTAATGAGAATGTACTTTTGCTATACTGTTACTAATCTTAACATATTTGCAACGATTTCCATGTGAAATGGGAAAATAGAATGCTTATTTCTAATACCATCCTTGCGTGGCTTCATCCCTCTATTTAATGCTACCCTGCAACATCTGGAGGCACAGCACCAGTTTTATAAACAACTAAATCTGTTAATCTTTAAGTCCAAAACATCATTTAACCTGCATCAGCAGGACTGTGATGTGGATGCGTTCTAATCAGATTTGACTTGAAAACTGTTGCCTGAGACTTTTTAGTTTAGGATAAGCAAAAGAGTTTCCTCAGTCACCTTCTTTTTTGTCTATAACTATTGAACACAAATTGAAGCTATTGTATTGCACCACACATCAATTGCTGCAGATTCTCCCACCATTTAAAATCCAATTAAGACAACATTGTCTGCATACAAAATGATTTTGATATATACAAGGAATCCTAGCATGCAACAATGTTATGGCAGGACCGAATATTGAAAGCATTTATGTCTACATTCATGTGCCTAGTGTGTTTAAAATTCTGCCGAATGTCTCCACTTAATGTTTTGTAAAAAATAAGTGTCTATATAACAGTTAATGTCACAGAACATTTAAATGTCCAATTTGAGTTCATCATTGGTTTAATTTGCTGCCAATAATTAATGCTTTGTGCTTTTTCTGTGCTTACGTTTTCCTCCTGCTGTGGATGTTTCGGTGCAGTCGACCACTGCAAAGCTTTTTGAATGAAATGCTGTCAGACAACTCAGCCCCTCTCAGACAGAAATGATAAAACATACTGTCTTGCTGTGCTCAAGTGGAACATCCATCATTTTAGGACTTGACAGCAGTCACTGGCTGGTACTTTATTTTGATTAAACAGTAAACTAATAAAACGCTACAGCCTCATTTCTGTTGAACAGAATGTAACTTGAATAGCGCACTATGTCAAGGTAAGTTCTTATCCTTGTCACTGAGATTATCATTTCATTTTGTGCTCATTATTTAATCACAGTGGTGAAAGGACATAAAAAAATGAAAGATTCCATAAAGATACCTCACATAACTGAGGCATCAGTCCAAAGAGTTACCCGGGGAACCCCTGCAATATAACTGTGGGAGAGATGCTACAAATTGTGTTCAGCTGTGAGCCGGGGATGTCAAGTGTCCTGTCATCAAGGACCCCCGTCCTCCAGGTTTTAGGTGATTCCCTGCTCCAACACCTGATTCAAATTAAATGGATCTCCACAACAACTTGTTTTCAGTTCTGCCCATGCCTGTTAATGACCCATTTATCCGAGTCAGGTGCGTTGAAGCAGGAAACATCTAAAAGCTGCATCCCTTAAGGACTGGAACTAGATACTGCTATAAGCAAATAAGAAAGGCAGTTCCACCGTTAAGTTCAGATTGTGACATTTTGAACAATATCAGATATACTCATGTTTGTGTGTAGTACAACTGGGGCAGAATATTTGGATAAAGTTAGACCCCAAAAAATATCCCATATAGTTTTCACAATTCAAAATTTTCCTCACAAAGAGAAAAATATTCACTACTTAACCCTAGAACACTAACGTTGTGTACTCTACCCTTTCAAAACCAATGTAGCATGGGTGAAATATACCCATCTTTAGTGTTCTAGGGTTAAAAAAGGTCAGAGTAGGGATCCTCAATCCTGGTTCTTAAGGACAGATGTTCCGCAGGTTTAACCCTTACATACTGTTCAGGTCAAATTTGACCCATTTTGACATTTGACAGCACTAAAATTACCCTAAATATAATTTTTTTGCCCTGAAATTTGATGACGTTTCCTAAAGTGACCCAAAAAACATAGCAATTATTTTTTTTTTATTATTGTTTATCTTCATTTAAATGCTAGAAATGTTTGGACACTGAGGCTGTTCGGGGTCAAATTTGACCCGTATCTATTTAGATGGGTCTTAGAAGTGGCATTGTGGGTCACGTCAAGGAAAATATGGTTTTAGGAAATCTTGAAAGTGAAAACAACACATTTTGTAATGGGTCAATGGTGACAGATTTGAAGGGGGAGCTGGACACAAGAACTTCCATTTGCACACGGAGACAGACCTGTTGGTTTTTCAATGGATATGGTGGTTAATTCGAAATAGTAAAATAGTGAAACAGCATAAGAGTGATTACATATAGGGCACTGAGGGATAAGAGATTTTTGAATAAGTTTGGGTAGGGAGGATGATGCTGGGGGGTGGAGAAAGTGTCAGAATTTGAGGAAAACCTTCTGATGAAGATGATGGATGGTGAAGAGAATGCAGCAAAGCAGATGCTTATATATAGAATAAAGAGCCCTCTGTTGGTCTTCAGACAAAAAGTCAACATAAGGTGACCAAAGAGAAGGAAATGTAACTTCTGTTATTCAAAACCTGCAAAACTGCAGAGACTAATTTATAATAAGTATTTTATTATTTGTTTTGTATTCTAAGTGATAAATATTGAATTGATATTGATAACTGAGAGGTGGTGTTTAGCTCAATTGGTTGATCAGTGCTTCAACTGGTGCTTTACAAGAAACTGAACCAGGCTACAATTTGACAAGGTAGCCTTTTGTAGCATGTCTAAAGCCCTCTCTCTGACCAACTTTTCTGTCCTTAGCTGTATAATAATGACTATTAGAGCCAAAAAAAAACTTTGAAAACAGATACTTGTGATTTCTATATGATATTTCAGATGATATTAAAAGTCTTCATTGGTTGCATTGGCAAGACATGGTCATAATGTGAATTCTAATAGTTCCATTTCTAAATTAAGTAAAATATATCGAAGTTATTGTGACTTGTGTTTTTATGTTCAATGTAAAACAGAAGATGATACTGTGTAGTAATAAAAGCTTTTTTTTTTTTCAAAAAACCAGTGTTATAAGACTGAAAAAATTGAATTCTCCATGCTCTCTAAAAAGTTTATTGAGGATAAATCTTGCATTTATTAATGTGAAAAGGGCTATTAAGACATTCTAAATAGATCTGCAGTTTAAAGTTTGATATTGACACTTACTATAAGGTAATTCTTGGTCAAATTTGACCCAGACCATACTATGAAGGCAGCAGATATGAGCAGTATGTAAGGGTTAAGAAATTTCCCCACTGCAACGCACCTGATTCAAATCAATGGCTAATTAGCAGACTTGTGCAGAGCTTGTCTGAGTTTGAATGAGGTGTGTTGCTGCAGGGTAACATCTAAAACCTGCAGGACAACGGCCTTCGAGGACCAGGATTTGGGATCCCTGAATTCAGGTGACAAAGGAATTATTTTTTGAGGATTTTCCTTACAGACAAAAAAAAGAGCACTGTGACCCATGCTCACAAACCAATTAACTGGTTAGTTAATTTGTTTGTCAGCCTGTGTTGTAAATAATGTGCACTGTGTCCATTTTTACAGGTGAGGCCAAAGTCAAAATATCTTTAGCACAGCTGTGGCTCTAGCTTATTGAAACTAGCTTGCTAAGTTTCAGAAGAGTTAGCATGTTTGCTGAACTCTTTGGCTAATAAACAGAGAGATTATCAATATTCATGGCTGAAAAAAAATGTTGTGACAAAGGAATGAGTTTTGGGGGGCTTTTAGCTCTTTACAGATGCATAACAGCACTTTCAGAATTGCAGCGCTACAAGGATAACCATTTCTGAACCTGCTAGCTGCCTATGCTGATATAACTGCCAAATAAATCAATGCTCATCAGCCAAGTAGTTCATTTGTTTGTCAGCCTGTGTATTACACGCACTCTGCTAATGTACAGGTGAGGCCGAAAGAAAAAATGTCTCTGACATGGCTATGAGCGTGTCTCAATACATAAGTGTACTGGAATGTAGAGCGCACTGAGCACTCGCTTCTGTAGTGCACACTTTCATGGGTAAGTGTTGACCCAAATGGAACACTGACATTTTCCACTTACCGGTAGTGATGGACCAGCATCGAACCTGATTCTCCAGCTCACCAAAAATATCCGCCAAATTAACATATACGAACTATAACATCAAAAAATCTTGTAACACGTGTAACCTATTTACAGCTGCTAAACCGGCTAAAAACTGCAAACATTTACTGTCCTAACTGTACTGAGTCTCTATAAGCAGTAGTGTCCATCATTTAACACCAAGGCTCAATCCCAAACCGCCCCCTACACACTACACCTTCATTACCGAGTGTCACTCGAAATGAAGTCACATTCGCAGCCACGGAGGGCAGTTTAATTGGAGGGGGAGGACATAAAAAAGATAGGCAGGAACGAGGAGCCCTCTTTCCTTGTTTTATCTTCCTAAACCTGGTGATTTTCTGTCAGTGTGACAAACATGCAGGAAGACACATGCGGAAGTCACATCTGAAGATTATTTCGTCTGTTTAGCCGTTGCACCAGCGCAAAGTGTGCATCAATGCAGAGTCGATATTTGAGGGCTGAACACTCGCCCTCCACACTACATGGTTTCGGACGGCCCTTAATATGGCGGAGCCTCCGCGAGAACGCCACACAGAGGGTTAGTGAGTAGGGGTAGTGTGTATGGGGCGGGTTGGGATTAAGCCTAGATTTTTGGACGTTTTTAGGGCAGCATCCGGGTACTTTCAGAGCACTGAATTTTAGCTAAAATTTCAGTGTGAACATACTATGCACTGTTTAAAAGGGCGCAAGTGCACTGATTGCGACACACCCTATGTCTCTAGCTGATTGCAGCTAGCTTTGAAATGTATGCTTGGTGAACTCTTGGACTTGGAAAGGATGATGTCATGTATTGCCAAATTTAATTGTGGGTCTGTTGATTCAATTTATTAATGTTGACTGCAGTGGAAAAGTTGATAAAGTTCAAACTTTTTAAGTGGCAGCGCCATCTCCAGATAATTAATTCTGACTAATTGTTGCTACAGGTCCAAATGTCAGAGATGCCCACCATCAAGTGTTTTCTCTGTGAAGCTTGCCTTAAAGAGCAGGCTCAGCTGGTGAAAAGATATTTATTAATGCTTAACATCATCTACATGTAAAATGAGTCAAATTTTTTCTGCTATTTATAATTATGGTATATATGGTAAATTTCTTTATCTACTCCCCACCCCACTTCCAATACCTATATTTGCCATCTCAGGCACGTTGGCACTGTAGGGGCCTTCATCAAAAACAGGAGGGTTGTCGTTGATGTCCTGCACCCGAATTATGAACTGCGATGAGGGCTCCAGGGCACGCTCAGTCTGCCTGTCGGTAGCCGTGGCGATGAGACGGTACTCATCCTTCTCTTCACGGTCCAGTGGCTTGGTGACGTGGATGTTACCCGTTTTCTCATCTATCACAAAGACCGAACCTGCCCCCTCGCCACGCAGGACATACTTAGTTCGGCCATCATTTCTGTCCATGTCCGTGTGGAGCTAGGTGAGAGAAGAATAAAGGAGAAAGGGGGGGGAAATGGAAAGATGGCAGTCCAAGTGGAGCAACGAAGGAAGAAATGATTTGAAATGGAAATGAATGTTGTGAGAGATTTGGATGGAGAACAATGTAAGGAGGGGAAAGAAAGACAAGCATAAACAGCAGTTAAAAATTAAGGTTGTTTTTTTCCAGACAGGCAGTAAAAGACAAAACAAGCAGATCATCCTCTGTGTGCCTGTAGGATATATGAATTTAAAGAGATGCAGACAAAAGAAATATGTACAATACCTCTCACT
Source organism: Leptatherina wallacei (assembly GCA_028567055.1). Lineage (NCBI taxonomy): Eukaryota > Metazoa > Chordata > Actinopteri > Atheriniformes > Atherinidae > Leptatherina > Leptatherina wallacei. The sequence goes on along the minus strand of JAOXYM010000008.1, from coordinate 7,213,741 downwards.
CTCTCACAGACTTCCTGTCATTTTAAAAAAAAAATTTTGCCATTATGCTTCATCTTTCTATTTCAGCAGTATTGCACATGCAGTTATGAACCTGGATAACCTTCAACCTTTATCCAGCACTCACTGAAATACTAGGAAATTCACATTTTCAACCATAGAGAAGAGTATAATTGTGATACTCAAGGATATTACAAGTCTTCAAACCTTGGTTACTTTTCTCTAAAATAATAACAGTCCTTCAGTAGTAAGTGGTCGGTACTAAACGTTTCTTCTCATTTTATGTTGAAGCACAAGAAATACCTGGAACGCAGCCTGATATTTGATGATTGATGAGAAGTCCATGTGGTTCTATTATTTCATGGCGTAGCATGAGGGGGCATTTGTATGTTTTATGAATTGATAAAATATGGTCCTTTGCCCAATAAAGTTTTAATCTGAAAGATATCTAGAACACATGAAATCCCTATCTAGTTCCCAGTAGCTGTGGAGAGTGAGGACTTCCTGTCTGTTCACATGCAGTGCTTTGGCTACTTAATGAAAGCACCAAATAAAAAGAATAATGAACACCAGGCCAATCAATGATTCCCAAAACTAATAGGTGTGTATGGGTAAGAGTGGAGGGTTGCATGGCAGTTGGACATTTGGTATCGATCACAGCTCTGTGTTGTGTTTTATTGGATCAGCGCCTGACGGGATGGCAGAGCAGCAGAGCGACCGGCATCCTCTCATGCAGGGAAGGTAATATCAGTGCAGGCTCCACACTGTCCTCTGTCCCCGAACGAGGGACAAGTCAGCGGGATACGGCGGGCACATCAAGATTCAATCTCATTACCCCAATACTTACGTGGATCGAATAGCAACTGTGACCAAAGAAGAGAGCGCTAAATTAGGCGCCACTCACAAGAAAGTGTGACATTGTGACTTTAGATGAAGAAACTACAGGGGAGAGGCAGCCAGGGAAGGGGATGATGGTTTAGCTCAGGAAGGCATTGTTGCATGGCAACAGCTAAGCACATTTGCTAAATGAAATAAGAATGGAAACTGTGAATCGAAATGTTCATTTACTTTGAGGATTGCCATTTTCCATGGGGGGAAATGGCACGGATATGCCAGCTTCCTGGGGGGTAAACGGATGTTGACAAGGCTGTTTGTGGCTAAGAAAAGGAGTCATAAGACTAGACTGCCAGTTGAAAGCCAAAAAAATAAGTCATGCTTTGGCAAAATAAGGAGAAAACTCAAAACTCTAAGAGGTTCCTTTTAGTCATATCAAAATGCTAAATGGAAATTTTAAAAGCACACTCACCAGCAAAAATAAACAAGGCCGTGTGAGCTGCATGCACAACCTAGAACCGGAGCAACAACTGTTCTGAAGCCTTTTCATTAAAAAGAAGGGGTTGATGCAAGTTTATGAAAACCACATCGAACTTGTTCATGCTTCAAAAGGTGACATCCAGTTCAAAATATACAAAAGTCAAAGTAGCTTGTGACATATGGAACACAGAACCACTGGATGCAGCATTAAAGCGCTGACTTCTCAGAACAAAACAGACTAATAACTGAAAACCATAATCAACTTGGAGCCTAACTCTCTGTCTTCATGGTCACTCTGGTCACATTCTTCCACACATAGGAGGCTTTATTACTCAGTGTGTAATTTCTTCAGTGGAAAAAAACCTCGAGGCCAATTGGGTGTTGGAGAAAAATCTCACAGTCCCTTTCCAAAATCAGGAAGAGCCGATGCTGTTTGAATAGAGGGACTTGAATGTGACAACAGCTGCCATAACATCAAACACAGTTACAACACATTGATGGACTAATTCTGCATTGTTACTCCATTAAGTCTTCAAATAACAAATAGATACCTGCTGTTTTATAGCTTTTCTAAATATGTCATTATTGTTTAGTCTTTGCAGCTTTCTCCCTCCTACAAATAAGAGGCTATGTTTAGTTTGGCAATGTGCAGGAGTGACAGTGTTTAGGCTCCAAGGCTGAAAAAACAGAATGACAACATACAGTGAAACCTCTATAACGACTCCTGAAGCCAACATAGAGACAACCCCTTCATTCATGTACATCGCATGTCTTGTTAAAAGAATTTGCATTTTAATCAAAGTGTAGCCAGAAACACTACTTTCATGTCAGGCCCCGTTAGCACCCTTGTGGAACTACATACTTATACACATATAAGTATGTGTGAACACATTTAGCTCTTCAACTCGTCTTCCTCTGGTTATAGTGTAGACCATGTTGCTAGGTGAAGCCATGCTTTAAGTCATGATTTAAAGATGCTTTGAAAATATTCTACAGATATTTTCACACAACACCGTGAAAATAGGTCATGCACCTGATATCATAAATTAATTCTAAATTAAGTTTAGAAATCTCTATATATCTTTGGAGTAATATGAAAAAGAAAGTACAGCCTCTTTCAATTCTACATTTTTCTGTAATAGTGCACACTTAGTTGGCATGTTAAATGTGAAAATTTATGACAAGACAGTTGGAAAAAGACTGAACATGTATGGCTTTATAGAGACAAAGCCTCTTCTCTCTGAAAGGGACGTGGCAGCACAACTTGGGTTTGTAAAGTGGCATCTGAAGAAACAACAAGACTTCTGCAAGAATGTCCTTTGAACAAATTTGACCAAAGATGTTTAGCTGCATTTAGAGAAAACCTAAAGCAGTTTATAAGCATAAAAAAGAAAAACATCTCATTAACTGTCAGTTGCACCGTGATGCTTTGGGCTTGTTTTTCATCCTCAAAACACCTTGCACCTTGCATTAACTGAGTCAAATATGAACTCCTCTGCATACCAAAGTATTCTAGAGTCAAATGTTGAGCCATCTGTCTGACATCTAAGGAAAGCTGGGCTGAAATTGGTAAAGAAAATAATCATGGTGTTGCAACGGTCCAAAGTCCAGACCCTGACTCTTCATTGGTCCTTAAGAAAGCTGTGCACAAACTAATACTTGAAAACCTTCATGAACAAAAGCAACTTTGTATAGAAAAGTGGGCCAAAAATCCCCCACAATGCTGTGATAGACTGATAATATCACTCAGATAACAATTGCTTCAAGTCATTATAGCAAAAGTTTGCTCTGCAACCTACTGAATCACGCTGTGCACTTTGTTTTCCACACAAAGCTAGAGACAGTATACTTTCTTTTTCACATTACTGTAATATAACTTCTCTCGTTATTCTGTGTTTTGGTTCAGACCATTCTCAGTGCCTACCACCATACACAGACAATGGGCCTCCTCCAGAGCAGAAATTTTGACAAGTCACAGCAGTAAAAGCACAGGAGCAACAAATAAGTATATGATGAGCCCAGTTATGACAGTGTGACTGTGACCTCCTGCACACTGTGACTGTGACCTCCGGCACACTACACAGAGACAAAAAAAACCCTACAAAAACAAATAAAAACATAATTATACAATTTACCCCTCTGCTGCCCGGTTGTGACTTGCCAAATTGTTTCGTAAGAAAAATGCATTAAGACCCTGCAGTACGTGTCCTGTCCAGCAGTTATGTACAGGAGTCATCCCCTTAATGCCTTTTTTATGATCATTTTATATAAATAGGTCCATCTGTTTCAACTGGAAGCACTCAGAGAGCACAGACCTCTGTCAAGCCATTGTCTTTTTTTTTTGCTTCTTTTTTTTGCCAGTAATTGTAGGCATTGTTTTTTGAATTAGAAGTTCTAATGGCAAAATTATCCCTATTTCCCCATAGTAAAGAATTCTTAACAAAAATTCCTGGGTCTAGGTGGTGATCCGGATCACCCCCCCCCCCCCAAAATCTAATTATTCCATTTCTGAGATTTCCTGAAAATGTAATCAAGATCTGTTCACAACTTTTTGAGTTATGTTGCTATCAGACAGACAAACTGATGCCACCGAAAACAGGACCTCTGCCTTGGTGGAAGCAAAAATGGCCAAACTCACAGCAAACATACTACCGTCCATGTTTTAAGTTGCCATGGTTATTAGGCAATACATTCCCTAGAGGGCAGTACGGAGTTCAGAGTTTATGTCCAAGTTCCGACTTCAGTCTCAAAAGCAATACACAATAACAAACATGGCAACGGTGGAGGAGATCACCATAACATAGATTTTAAGAAAGCCATAAAAAGAGGCAAAGCAGTGGTCTGTACAACCATTCAAAACATCACGGTTTCTTCTTTGTTCCTTTTGTTGGTGGCACAAAATCTATACAATACAACACTCCCACGATTTCCGGTGATACTGATCCTTTCTTTTTTTGTGTGTCTGGATATGCATCTACTATGAAAACAAATTGAAACAGACACGTAAAAGACACAGAAGGCTCTATCCATATGTGTTTGCATGTTTAATGTAGACCATAAATTAGGCTTAATCCTCTTAAAGAAACTCTCCTTGTGCCTCCACACTTCTAGACTGTCAATGCAATGATTGCTACCACAACCCAGAAAATATTCCAAACTGTCCAACAGGTTGAAGCAGATGGCCTTCCTTCCTCCCCACGCATGATTCTGCTGGTTGGTTGTGGTAAAACTGAGGGAGTAGTTGAAATTCTGTGTCGGTGCTATATAAATCAAACTGAATCAAATTGAACTGAATTGATCTTACCTCCCTTCTGGAATCTGGATGCAGGCAGTCCATCTGCTTTTGAGCCAAATCAGCAGCAAATACATGACTTAATATTTACAGCTCAGCCAAGAACACACCTGATAAACACACACCATCTAAAAAAAAAAGATCTAAAAATCTCCAGTAAACGTTTGGGATTATATTATGCGGTTGTTACGTCCCCAAGGCAAGTCCAGGGGTAAGGGGACTAACACAGTACCGAACAAAAGGAAAACACAACAAGACTA
>JAOXYM010000008.1:7174874-7195644 GCA_028567055.1 Leptatherina wallacei | reverse complement strand
GGCTCAAACTGATTGTCTGTGAAGCGCCATGAGATGACATTGTCGTGAATTGGCGCTATACAAATAAAGATGAATTGGATTGAAAAAAAATTTAATTTAGGATTTGTTGTTTGTTTTTTCTTAAAACCAGAACAGAATTCTTCATGGCTTTGTGAGTGGGTTGTAGCTGGGGATGGTAGTGTGGGGTGGGGTGTTGGAAAGTAATGTTTTTCATGCTCCTTTTTTTATTGTTTCTGCTGATTTTTGCTTTATGGTTAATAAAGACATTTTTGTTCCAATCCTTAGAAGTTTCAAACAGCAAATGCTCATTGATTCACTGACTGGTAAACCCCTTATTGCTTGAGTGTGGGTGGGCCACCTCTGACCTTAACCAAGAAAGTTCAGCAAAATATCATGGTTGGGTATTAAAATAAATCCAACAACAGAAAGCTCAGAGGACATTTTCTATTTTATCATGGCGATGCATGCAAGAACTTTTGGCTCAGAAACCAAGGCCCTGATTTATCAAAGGTTTGCGCCTCTTGCAAACTTGAAAATGGGAGCAAAAAAATGCTCTACCAAGATCTACCAAGCTGGCGCATCTAGGAATGTGCCCGCAAAACGGGTAAAATAGCGCTGCAATACATTTTGCGCTTTTGCCTTGAATGAATATGCAATCTCGCCGTTTCTGCTTGAAGGCACAAAGTAGTGGAGGAATAGATGCAAATAAATCAGCTTTGTAGCGCAACGTGATTTACTAAACGTGGAATGGATTGCACTGGCTGTTTTTGCGCCTATATTTAGCGCTTCTGAAAGGCAGACGTTAACTGGCTCAGATGCGCACAAACGGCTGCAGCTTGCATAAGAGGAAATTATCCAATGCTGCAGGATTGCAGAGTAACATCAGTCTTCTGAATATTTTCCCATGGCCGGTGTGAGGCAATGACTGAACTACTGGAACAAAACCTTTACATAAAAATGGATAATTTGTGTGAATGTTAAATCACAACTGTTGTTTAGACAAATGTTGTCAAAGGAGGCGCGTTCATATTTATTATGTATATAACAACTATGATGTCATTAACAGAACATATTTTTTTGTTCTTCATCTAATATCTTGCCATCTCTTAACCTCATCTGATGTTCTTCTTGTTTTTCCGACTGCATTTACTTTTTGTCAAATACCCCCCACAGATTGCAGTCCTTCGGGTGACATTAAGATGTCTTTGCCATTTTTCTATTTGCCATATTTGCCATATCTTTATTTCAAAGGAAGCTTATTGGCAGTTAATTTTGTAGCATGCTGTAACACTTTTAGCCTTTCTCTGTTCTGGATAAGCCTAAGTAAATAAGCATAGCTGCGTTTATCTTGTTTAATTTTCATTCATGTCTTTGGATACTAAACTAATGCTTGACAAAAATGTGCATTTTATGATACAACTGTTAAATTTACATACCTGATGAAGTGGTGAAGACAGCATGCTGTCTTTAATGCCTTAAAGACGCATTACGTAACTTCCCGACTTTAAATATCTGCGTTCTGGATTTATTTGTTGATAAAGTGACATCTACTGAATGCATTTCTGGAGCTGTCGCTGTCCAGCAGCGTCCCGAGGCGGGGAGACCACACTTTTTGCAACTTTTTTTATCTGGGACTCCACGTGATGTTGCAGCCGAATATCGCTTTATATACCGAATCACACGCAAGCAAACAGATTTAAACACACCGGGTGTTTTGAGTGTGCACCGTGGCGGATTCAGCACAGACATTAGCGGAGGAAGAGAGGAAAAAAAGGACAGAAAGAAACAGAGCAAAAGATAAGACAAGAGTCAAGATAAGACTGTCTTTTACTGGCTGGACAACTCTCACAGGTAGGATGCAAAATGGATGCCAAATTAACCGTCGATAGGGGGCGAGTCACTGAAAAAAGTTACTAGTTTTGTAGTCTTTCTTTAACATAAAGAAACATGTAGAAGAGTAACCAGTGGTCAAATAAAACAAAATACAAAATTAAAAAGTTCTAATATGTTTTAGGACCGCTGCTGTGCATTGCATTATAGGGTATAGTATGTAATTTAGAAAGGTCAGATAATTAGCCTAATGGATCATTTTCAAAATCAGTACGTCGTCCAGGTAAATCTGTATGATACAGATTTTGCAATAGTTTGCATACTCCATACTAAAATTTGCCCAAATCAGTTCCTACAATGCAGCTGGCTCCTGTTCAAGCAGCTGTATGTGATGAATTAAGAGTGAGTCACAGCCTTGGATTCTTTGCACTGGCTGTGGGTTTGTTTAGCACGAGATTAAAGTGATTAATTTTATTCTAAGTGGGTAAAAAAAAGACTGGGGCAAGCCAATTATGTTATGTTATATGACTTAGTGGAAATTCATGTTCTGAGTAAGTAGGAATTTGTTGCCATATTCAGGTTACAAGCTTTGCTGCATTCAAAATAGGACCTCAGTCCAAGAAAACAACCTAACTTATAAAGTTACCACAATGGGTGATTCACAATGCAGTCCAATGTCATAGTAATTTGTTAATTCTGTATTAGTATGGGGATGATAATGCAACCCTTATGTTAAGACTGGACACAATCTGGAGGAATCATTGCTCCTTTAAATCAATTGCCATAAACAGGTTCATAACCAGGTGCAGTTCTTGCCTCCTTTTCCCCCTCTCATCCTCTCTCTTTCATCCCGTCATGTGACCTCGTCTTTTTCTGTCTCCTCTGCCCTCGTCCCTCACCGGTGCCCCCGGCTCCCTGACTCACAGGCTCTTTCAGGGCCACGGGGAGAAGTGGAGCGCACAGTCCAGGCCAAAGCATAAATATTAGCTCAAGGTCACGTTCACAAAGCTCACACTGGGCTACGCATAATCATGAATCCAGCTCCTGCATATAGCCTCTTCACTTCACACATTCCCTTTCATCGCCTTACTGCATACTGACTAAACACTTAAACCCTGTATTTCTCACCACTGATGCAGCTAACCTTGAAGGGTTAAAGCCTGAGGCGATGAACCAGTTCCAACACCAATTTGTGCATTATGTTATATTATTACACCACCTTACACTGTTCAGGGTACAGAGTTTTTAACCTACATTTCCAGGGTTATCTGCAAATGTAGTCCTATATTAACCTGAAAAAGCGGTGCATATGTGTTCCAAGAAGCTCACATACAGTCAGAGATAAAATACAGGCCTAATATCCAGGAGAAAGTTGCTTTAAATTCAGACACTCGCTTTGCTGATTTGTTTGACGTTATCCTGAGATGAAACACGGGCTATAAAGAGAGAAGGGAGATTGGAAGTAAAGGAGAATAAGACATTCTATGTCTTCTTTGAATTCCTTCTTTGAAATCTTTAATAGACTCTGTGGTTAACCCTCTATTCTTCCTCCTCTTTTACTCATGTAGCCTTTTTTCCTTTAGTCATTCTGCCTATTACTTCCTCTTTGTGATCCTGCACCCACTCAGCACAGAGACACATTAAAACATGGCCTCCACAGGGGGTTGCAGTAAAACGGTATTTAACTGCTTTCTGGATCTTTTGCTCTCTCCTGTACTCTCTCAAATTTGCCTCAGCGTAATCCCTGCACATCCGCAAAGCCGATGCCTTGGATTCATGGTTGCTTCTTTTTAAAAAACCCTGCGCTCTCTTTCCGATCAGACTTTTTCCGATTTGATTGGAGCCTTGCCGGGCTACGAGGTCAGCCTTACAAAAGTCTGATCTTTACCTTTCGTTCCTTCTTCCTCTTTAACTGTCACAAAAATTCATTCCATTTTTGCCAGCTGTCAGGCATTAACCTTTCCTCACTTTCCAGCTGTTTTTCCTGCCTCTCCACTCTGTATACCCATAAACCATTGACACTGTTCTCGCTGTACCATACAGGATGTCCCTTGTCTTTTTTACTGCACTCTGTTTTCTTTTCTTGTTTTACCGTCTTTCATCCTCATCATCCCTTCTTTGCCCAACATAGTAATCCCGCTCTCCTTTGCCTTGTTATCCCCTCCCTCCTTACCCTGCCACAACCCCTCCTTCCTCCGCTATAGTCACTCTAATTGCTGCCTCACCCCTGCTGTGCTTGAACCCAGAGGCTAAATGATTTCTACAGGGAGAGTGGAAGCACAAGAAAACACAGAGATGCTTGCAAAGCGAGTTTTTTTTTCTCTCCTTTTATTTTATTATTATTGATGAGTTGCTTGTCAGAGGGTGTGTGTGCGTGTATGTGTTTACAGTCAGTTTGGCCCTCCTATTGGCTCCATCACACACACCTATTTATGTTTTGGTTGTGCAGCTTTCTCTTTCTTCTACTTTCATAAGCGACTCTTTTATCTAAGTCATGTTATTTTTAACGTTGAAGCAGGATTTGCAGGGTTTTTGCATTTTGTAGTGGGCTTGTGTTCTGACACCGGATTTTACTCATCTGAGATGCCCATGTGTGCTTTTCACAATTTTCACGCATGTCAGTGAAGAGCAGTGAAAGAAAGCTTTTGATTAAATTTAAGTAGCTTTCTAATAAGTGATCTTTATATAGGTTCAAATATCAATTTGAAAAGAAAGAAAACGTTTCTTTACAAGTTATTCATAAAGCCTAAACCTATGAACATTAGAAGTCAAATGTTACTTTTTACTGTAAAAACACGAGTTTGGCAACTTAAATTGATAAATTTTACGTGTGAATACATAATCAATAGAATAGTATCCCTCTGGAGGCATCATGTCACTGTTGTATCATCCCAATTCACTATCAATAGGAGTGAAGAAAACAATATTTATTTTTTTCGTTATTGATTTGACAATTTACAATATTATAGATAAAATGAGCAATTTCTTTTCTAATATCTTGGTAGAAGTCCCAAAAAATGTTGGATCACGCAGGTAAAAAACCTCATTTCCACGAAAATAGGCAAGCTTTCCAAAAATACTAAACAAAATAAAATAAAGATAAAAGTTTAATCTGTGATTTGTTAATTGTTTAAACCTGTAAAAAGAACAGAAATCCAAAGGAAACTATGTGTCTTTACTTAACAACTACACTGTATTTAGAAATATAATGACGTTTTTAATCTGAAGGAAGCAGTTGGGACAGAAGCATGTTTTCCATTGTGTTTTATAACCCATTTTTACTTGATCATTTTTTACAAACTGAGGATATGCGTATCCATTTTTGCAAGAAACAAGACTTCAGCTGCAGATTGTTTGATTTTCTTCTTCATGATCCTCTATACCAGCAGTTTTCAAACCCGGGGTGGGGCCCCAATGCGGTTCATGAGATAATGTCAGAGGGTCGCCAGATAATTGTGAGAAATATATAGCCTACATTTTATCATGGCTGTCAAAATTAAACCACTAATTCAGACATAAATCTGTGAAACTAAGCACCTTAAATTTTGAACACATTTATGCATAAACAACAAGTTTGGGTCACGAACACCAACATACTTTATCTGGAGGGTCTTAGCGCAAAAAGTTTATGAACCCCTGTCAACACAAGACAGATCAGGACTGCAGGCAGGTCAGTGAAAAACAGTGTGTGTCTATGAAAACATTGTATGTTCACTTTAAGTTAGTTAGAAGGAGGCCTGGCATTGTCCTGCTGAACTAACTACTTACCTACCAAAAAAGTACATCACCTTGATGGTATTATATGTTTCTTAAAATATCCAGTATGCACCTCTGCAGGTACCTTCACTCAAAAGCAAGCCATCGCAAGCCTCTGTCACAGATGCTACCTATAACATGACAGATGCTAGCTTTTGCACCTTTCACTTAACAGCCTGATGATGTTTTTTCTCATCATCAACAGCCACATAATTTTTTCTCAACATCAACACTTTTTTTTAAAAAAAACAGCTGAAATTTGACTCATCTGACAACAGATGTTTGTCCACTCTTTTTCGATGTAAGCTGATCTCATAACCAAAGAACTCAGTGGGGTTTTCTACTTAGAGTTTATATTTTACTACCTCTTTGTGTGATACAGTTTCAGTTTACAGTACTGGATGAAGCAGCACTCTGCTGAGTGACTATGCTTTTTCAAGGTACACCTGAGCCCATTTGACCATATTGAAAATAATGGTGTTTCCCATGAAGTGCTGTCTGAGGGCTTGAAATTGCCAAGTTGAAGTTGGAAATGGGTTTGAACTGAAGTTGTTTGGTCTAGTGAAACTTTAATGTGAATGCATGTGAATGTGCCCGCAATCTGATTCCGACATTGTTAACAGTGATAGTGAAATTGCTACTATAAAATGCAAATACATATATACCAGCTAAATCAGCCATAAATAGTAGTCAAATTCAATATTTTAGTAGAACTTTAGCTGTGAGATACATGTTTGTAAATTGGCATAAAAGAGAGACAGTTAAGTCATCTGCAGCTGAATAAATGCCCCAACTAATTTTCTACCACTGACGAGCAGCTAATGAGGAAAAGGCTCTGCTGGAGTAAGAAAAACATGTCCGCCAGCTTTTAACTTCCTGTGACAACCCCCTTCTCCTCCTTGCATCACACTGACGATTTCCTACAAGCACTTTAGCAATATCACATGTGTGCACGTCGTACCCAGAGGCACTGCACAGAGGCACAACAGTTATCAATAGCACAACGGTCGGTCCGTAGCTTGGTTATTTTTATATCTTATGAGGCCCTCGAGCTGAAGGAGTCTTTACACTGTATTCTGAAGGGTAGTTTCTGGCACCGAATGACGCAGCATAATTCAAAACATCTAATACAGAATAATTGATAGAATTTATTCTGCGTCATGTTTAATTACCCTGTACTGCTTTTGTATAGAAGCCTATATACTATATGTTCCTAATGTGTGTTATATACGTGCGTTAGGATCTTAATGTTAATTGTGTAATCCAGGCACATTAGACGCTGAATTATGCATGCACAATATGATGGTAATGATATGCTAATGATGAAGATAGCCTGGGTCCGCTTCCTGTTGCGCTGGAGAATTAGATATGCACATTCACCAATGTGCCAGGTAGCTCGCATACGCATGTCGCTGCAAAGGTGAGACGGGGGCAAAACGGAAAATCCTTACCAAGAACAAGAAACGGCTTCACATATGTCACGTTTTCTCCTCACATGAGGTGTTCGGGAGTTTGCATTTCAAGGGAAGAGTAAGAGGAGAAGAAAAGCTAATCAGAAAGGGGTGTTTTTTTTCTTTTAATCCCAGCTCTGCTGAGGAGCTTTTTCTCCTCAAGAAAAATCTGTGTTTCTTTCACACTGCTTCGGCAATCACTTGTAACCCCATTACAGACCATGTGACAGCATCAATTAAATTCACAATTATCATGGGGTAGAGACACTCCAGCGTGGGAAAATATAGTAACACGGCATCATGTAAGTGCGTGAGCATGTGAACATGCGCGTCTACGTCTGTGCGTGTAAGAGAGAGATAAAGAAAGAGTGTTTATAGAGAGCAGAGAACTGAGTCAGACAATTCCAATGCTGAAAAATGTTTTTTGTTTTTTTTTTTGCTCTCTTTGGCAACTCTTGTGATCCTGAACAAGTCTGTAAAAACAAAAACTTAGATCCATGACAGTACAAAGACATTTCAAGGCTCCTCCAGCAACAGAGGATGGGCAGCGGGGTAGTTGTTTGACTGCTGCTTTTTTTCCGTTTGGAAATGGAGCATTTTTGGTTGTTGTGTTTTTTCCTTTTCTAAAAAGAGATTTTTAAATTCCCTGCTTCTGAAAAACTGATTATAATCACCATTTAGGTGCTTTTCCACAAATTTGACCGATAATCTATTATCAGTTTAGCAGCATTGACATCACAGATAAGGCTCTTGGCTCTTGTCTCCAGCTTTAGTGGAGATTTATTTATTTATTCATTTATCTATTAGAGAGATTTATATATGATTATATATGTTTTTTGTTTTTTCTTACAAAAAAAATCTAAAATCACACCAATGAATATTAAACGGTTTGTGTGTCAAAGATCAGATAGCTGACTTTAGCCCAAACATGTGCGGTGAGTCACAGGCAACAGTGTTTGCGATTGACTGAGCTTGAATTTGGACTGTGCTGGATCTGGCAGATGGAGCTGTTCTGGCCTGAATGGTACAGTCAGATTTCTCACCCCCTCACCACAGCTCTCTCTCTCTCCATTAAAGCACAATCAGGTCCCTGATAGGGAGAAAACCAGGCAGGATGTCCGCATTGATCTCTCTACCTATAGCGCCTACACCAGAGTGGAGCAGAAGATTAAAAATTCATAAGCGTATTAAGGTCCATAAGAGCATTATTCGTGCGTGTGCCGTCACTGTCTTAATACAGCGTGGTACTAATCATACACATCTCTAACCCAGTGCACGGATAAACAGTCACAATAGCGGTCTGGGTGTACTCCAAGTGTCAACACTATCGCATGGGCGTATGTGTGTGTGCATGTGTGTGGCCTGGCGTTGTTCCCTCCTTGAGTGCCTTACAATGTGCTGGCATAAATACCTGCTTGACACAGCAGATTGGCACTAATGGCTTTACACGCAGTGCCATCTGTAAGCTGGACCGCTGGCTCTTACATCTTCTCCATCCCCACAAACAGCGCTTCATAGGATTCAGCTCAGACCTTCATCAGTCATGGCGCAATGGCAAAAGGAGCCAAATTAAATGTTGGCTAAACAACAGGGGTGGCCGCACAGAAATCCTGGGAGCCCGTGCCCATCTGTGTACCCCTGGATGATAAAGCCTAAAAAACACCTGAGCCATTTTGGGGATTTTCACCCATCAACTGCAAGACGCGTCCCATCAAGCTGAATATCTCCAATACCAGCCCAACCTGAAGCATTCGCACATAAACAAATCAACTTCTTACTGTATGGCTTCCAACAGCCTGCAGCAGTCACACAGGGATCATTACTATTCATTTGCTCAGTAAACTGGCCACACAGGATTATAAATTAGCTCATCTACTGCAGCTGGGTACTGAGACAGTTGGCGCATGCCGGGGGCCGGGTTTCGTGACACCTTCTGTCCAGTCAACGTGACCTCCTCCACGCTGGTCGCTCCTCCAAAAGCAGGAGGGAGTGTGAGACTCAGGGAGTCTCACCAGGGAGAGACATGCCCGATCATTGATTGTAATAAATTGCAGAACAGAGCAATAGAAGCACGGCACTGTGCTGAGGAAGAACGCAGCGATAAATGCTGTCAAACCAAGAGTAAATCAGTCGGAATGAAATATCATAAGCAGGACTGTGCAGACCAAGAGGGAGAAGAGCTGACAGGTCTGACCTACAGGGAAATGAGGGAACACTCGGACTACTCCGGCTTTCTGCCTTGAGGAGAGGATCAATGATGGAAGAAAAAAAAGCAAAGCTATTAATTCTACTGGATATGTCAATTCTCATTGGCAGCTGCAGATTGGTAGTGATCATGACTAGCCTCTCGGGCAGACGAGATCTGGGGCTTTTGCTGCGCCTCAGTAGAACATTGATTCATTGAAGTTTTTACGACTACCTGGAAGGCATCACATGCACCCCGTGAACGTAAATCAATTCCAATTGCAGCATTATAACAATGCACAAAAAAACTTGGAGCGTGACTACCGGGTTAATTTATGCTAATCGCCTCTTGCGTAAGATGTGCAACTGAGCCCAGGACCTGAGGTTAAATAAGCCATGTAAGAAACTTGTAACATTCTCTGAAACTGTCATAAAATAATTATGAAATAGTGCACAGCCTATGTACAGTAAATGACAAATGGAGTTTCTTTTTCTCTTACCCGTCCGATGAGCACAGGTTCAGGTCCGGCGTATTCTTCAATCACAAAGAACTGGTTCCAGATCCAGCTTCTCCTGCTGCGAGAGCGTGAGCCTTTCCCCTCCATTCGGTCGCGTGCCCCTTCTTCCGCCTCTACTTCTTCAAACACAAGGCCCTTTCCGTTCTCTGGATCGACAGCTTGCATCTCAGCGTCCTTTCCACTGTGGCTCCATTCGAGAGCGGGGTGAAGCCTTAGGACATGACTGCTGTTGACAAGTTTGTTGTCTTCATCTGCAGGGTACTGAGCTGTGCTGAGTTCTGTTTGAGCAGTGTGAGCTGACTCTGTTAATGGGTCTCTATGGGAATCTGCTGCTCTGTTCCCATGTCTCACTCCCAAGGGCTGCACTGTCAGCACAGATGGAGGAGAATCATTCGTTTCAGGGGGAACATGCACTGGGAGATGTTTTGTCGAAGTAAATGGTGGTTCTGTTTGGCCGATCATCACTCCTTTCTCGGGGCTGAGGCTGACCTCGCTGCGAGGTGTTGACAGAAAGCGGACAAGGTGTTTGCTCCTGCTATCACCGCCATCTAAACCCTCTGCTCCCAAGATGTCCTGCCCTTTACTTAAAGCTGGCTTGACTTCACTTAGCGGACCAATGTGAGCATCAGCGCCCTGATCCTGATTAAGATCTGGACTCGTGACTGGGCTTGCATAAGGAAATGCAGTCTGATTATCAAATCCAACATGAGGCTGAGTGACAGCTATATCTTGTCTCAGAGCTTTCTGAGCCTCTAAGTGCCCGTGATTAACGTCAATCAAATCTCTCTTCCTGCTCCGACTGCCCTTGCTTGGAAAGCTAAGGCTAGGAACACTCTGCATTTGAGAATTGACGATCCTGACAAGATTCTCTTTTGACAGCAGCTTCAACATGCCATAACTACCAGTGAGGTTCAGCTTTCTGTTTGAGTCTACACTGAACCCCTTGCCAGGCATACCTGTGGTATGAACACTCAAATCAGGTCTGCTCCTGGATCTAGAGCCTGATTTAAACCGGGTTTTATTGGAGTGTAGATCTGGCTTGTGATGGAGTGTGAATGTTTTCTCTGGCCTTCCTGTTTTGGAAGTCTCAGCATTCTTTGTGTTGTTTTTAACTCGCTTTAAATCCTGGTTAAACGCCTTGTTGCTGGCTAATATGTACGAAGTCACGTCTTTTTTGCTGACAGAGTCCACCTCACGCTTGGGCTTGAACGATTGCTTCTCCTTATTAGCTGACGGAGGATGATTCTGCAGGATTTTGGAGTAAGTAAAAGTTCCAGGGTCACTCGCCTGCTCGTGACTAATCAGGTTTCTAAGAGTCACCATGGGCATTGCGTTCGAATCCACGCGTGCATCCCATTGGTCTGCAGATCTGCCCTCTCCTAGCTTCACCATGTGCGATCCGCCCACGCCTCTCCTGCGTAGGACCTTACTGGCTGAGGCCCCTCCCATAAACCCCTCCCACTGGCACAGGAAAACCAATAAGAGCAGATTTCTTGCAATCATCTTGTCTTGTGGCGAGACGTCCTAATTTGAGCAAGGTTTGCAGTAAGACAGGGCTTGTTTTCCGGCTGTCTTCATTCTCTCCTGTGTTTTCCCTCTCTTCACGCCCCTCCTCTCACTCTCCCATTCTGTGCCCTTCACACTGGGGTGGAGGGCAGGTGTCAATCAGTCCTTTTCTCCTGGGGTTTTTTTTTATGCTGTCTAATAAATATCTCCCTCTATCTCACAAAGCCTCCCTCAGCTGGTTTTATTTCCCACTCCTCTCGCGAAGCATCTCATTCAGTTTCCCATGGAGAGTTGAACACCCTGCGAGAAAAGATAAAGATAATTAAGCCAAAACTTTAATCATTGTGCCGCGTTAATTAAAAACAGAGCAGCATACACAGGTAGGAGAATTCAGAGACAAGCAAGACAGACCTTTAACATGGCAGGAATCACATTTCTAAAAACACAAAGGTCCTTTTAGACCCTGAAAACCGCTTCCATTCATACCCTCATAATGACATAAATGTTTCTTCTTCACATCTCTAAGATAGACAGGGAGAGAGTTATCACCATGCTATTGTACATGGAGGAGATAGGCTAACATTTATAAGAAAACGCTTTAAGCATGTATTAATTTTGAACAACTGTAAAAGATTTCTGACAGCAGTTGAAAAAAGGGGGGGAGGGGGGCTAAAACATGAAACTATCTTTGTATCACTTTGATGTGTGATTAATTAGCTGCATTGATACTCCGCTTTGATCACGATGGCTATAATGTCAATTCAGATGGAAGCGGTAGATGCAGCTACTTTGTTCCAACGGGGCCTCGAGCACTCTAAAAGGTTCCTGGACTTTTGTGCATCTGACTCGCACTTTCATCACGTCACTCTCATGCACTCAGGCCATAACTGAAATTCCTACATCAAATGAAAATGTCAGATATCAATCAGCGTGCTTGTTTAAAGATAAGAGCAGACACCCTTCAGTGGTGTTTCAGTAACAGCCGGTGCATCTGACAGATCAAAAAAGTGACTATTTGCCAGTTTGCATTAACATAATGACCTTTTGATTGCTGCTGTGTGCAGAAACAGATTGGTGTGTTACTCTGAATACTCCTTTTTCTGTACCAATGTTTCAGCAAAAGCCTTCCATGATGCAGATGGAGTCACAAGATAAATTTAGAGATATGTAAAACACAAAAATAATCCATCTGAATCATGTCTCATGACTCACTACATGTGTGTAGTGGTGTATTTCTCCGTAGATAGAGCCCTCAAACTGTATTTTGTGCGGCAGCATTTCAATTGTGTGTGTGTGTGTAGGTGTGTGTGTAGGTGTGTGTGTGGACACCAGCCAATAAAGATTTTAAGCAGAAACAGTTAGAGAGACAATTATTGCAGCCAAGACATGAAATGCTCCATTTTTACAAGTACAATTAAATGTCAGTGATTCTTGTTATTGTAAGTCAACGATCTAAAAAAACATTAAACCAGGAGTAACACTTAGCACATTCACATTCAAGTATACTGTTTGTGCTTTTAGTGAATTTTCAGTATGTACTGTACTAACCAACTTGACCGGTATGATATTGCATATTGTTTTTGGCTATACTAATGTTACTGCTATAAAGTAATATCTTAAGTAAACTCTTGATCTGATAATAAATTCTCTTCAAAAGGATATTGTATGTTAAGCACTTTTGGCCATTTTATGAGACATGCTGTAGCCAAGATGTCATTTTCCAAAGATAAAATAACTGTTTTAAAAGATATATAGGGATAAATAAAGCACCTGTCAAAAGTTTGGACACACTTTCCCATTAAATCTAATGAGTCGAAACTTTTGACTGACAGTGTATGTATAGGTATCCACTTTGCAACTATTACTACAGCTGCAACGCTTTGAAGTGTTTTGCAGATGCAAGGATGGGAGCATGGGTTTTGTAGCCTGTATCACCATATTTGAATGTGTAAAAATAATTACAAGAACAAATCAAATTTACATGTTTTTGTGCATTGAGACTGCAAGTTCATTCTGCAAGTCTGAAAATACAAGTCATCAACATGATTAAGAAAGCAGCATTAAAGCTTTAACACTACTTTCTTCCAACTTCTAATTGCATCTTTCATCAAACACTAGAGGTGTAAATCACAAGTTTATCACAATATATTATCGTATTGATTGAGTGGATAGTGACTCAATGTTTGCCGATACCAGAAATCTGGCTACGATTCCATTTTGATTTGATTCAGGAGCCAGAGATCAGTATGAGATGTTATCAAATCACAAAAGGCAACTAGAATCACAAATCCTCATTTTACTACTGAGCTCAATCAGACATTTAAATGAAAAACAATCTTTTCACATCATTAAAAAGAAAACCGAAGGAAAAAATGTCTGTTTGTAGACATTCAGCCATTCGGATATTGCCATTTTCCTCATCAAATTTAAAGTTACAACAAAATAATTGTAAACAATTCAACATGTTTGTCTTAAAACAATGTATTGTTAAAATGTCTCTACAGGTTATATCTTCTTGTTTTCCAAACGGAAACACTTTGATTATGAAACTGAATAGTTTGTATGATTTGTGAAATTATGGATGCTGCTTATGATGTAGTGGAATATATAGAGCCAGTTTCATTTTGACTCGAGCAGAGTGCAGTGCTTTGTCTGGGTGTCTGACACTTGCTCTGCGGTGGTGTAGACAGACCCTGTCAGCACATTCACCAGGGCATGACTGAAGTTGGGAGCTTCCCCCTGGAATACATTTCACCCATTTCCCCCTCTCATCTCGTCCTTGGCGTCCTCTGCTTCCTCTCTTTCAGCCTGTCTTGCTCTTCGCAACCGTTTGCGATAAGCAGTAAAAAAAAAAAAAAAAAAAGAGAGGAAAAAAAACACCCCTCCCCCTTCTGTGTTCTCTTTCCCAACCTCTCCCACTCACCACCTGTCTCATCTTTAGCCCATCTATCTTTGCAAATCTCCCTCTATTCCCTCTTATAACTGGGTATTGTTTTAGCATCCTATCCTCTGCTGCTCGATTCCATCCTCTTCCCCTCCCTCTCATCTGTGTCAATCACCGGCCTGTCACTGCGTCCTGCGCCCTCTGCGCACTCAGACTTCAATCAATCAGCCAATCCCCATTCTCGGCCTTGCAACATGGGAAGTGACAGGTGTCTGGTCTGCTACCATCTCGACGACAGGCGACAGCACTATAATTGTCCGTATAAATCTAGTCATCAAGCGAGAAAATGTGGCGAACGGGATACATCCAGTAGTTTGTACGACACTGGCTGCAAAAATCTCTGGAGATTTTAACAGAATAAGTTAAATATATATAAACATGACAGATGCTGTTACGGAGGATGTGAGGCTGGGATTGGCTGAGTGTTATCTCAAATGTACAGCACAAGGAGCCGATCAGGGTGAATTCAATGACAGAGCTCCTCTCTCTCTCTCTCTCTCTCCTTCTCTTTCTCTTTCTCTCCCAGAGGAACTTATCAGCTGGGAGTTTGATGGCCAAGCAATCATTGCCACAGGCACCTTGTTAACAAGCCTGGGGCAGGTGGTCGTTTGCAGGTTAGAATATCAACATGCCACTGTTGCCTGCTGAGCACAAATTTATAACATTCCTGCGTGGGAGGTTGTGTCAATGTGAGGTTTTCTTTGAAGCGCCAAAGATGGAATAAAATGGGCTTTTTGTTCTTTGATTTTTTCTATTTTGCAGGATTCTGAAGGGAGGATTTTTCACTCCAAACACAGACGAGATGCCTCTATGATGTGCTGATCTGTGCCACATTGGGCTTGGCACCTTTGGGGAGAGCTGCTGTTATGCCATTATCGTGGGTGCATCGGCCTGCGTAGAGTAAGTGAGGATAATTGGGAGCTACAGAACGAAGCAGAGGGGAGCTCATTTTTTCTCATTAGACTTTTATAATGGGATGTGGCATAACTGTTGTTTTCATCCTTGTGGAACTGATAAGGATCAAGGCAGGGACTCCAGCCCATGCCTTTACGTAGAGTTTAATGACTTCAAGAGGAGTAAATATGGGTGAGTTATAGTATTTTTACTGAAGAGTTTCCACTTGTTCTGCAGTTTCTGTCCAAGGTCTTTAAACCTGCAGCATGTTTCTCAGTGAATTGATTAATTAGGGCAATAAATAAGTTAATTATTTTCCCCTTACTGGTACTATCCTTTCTAAAACTCATCAACTCTTATCCTTTGCTTCGTTAGTATTGGAGGCAGATCTTCATCATCGATACAGAGCTGTCACCAACTTAACGAGACTGAAAATTTTAATCACGATTCACGTCTTTGCTCCCTGTCTGTCCTCTTTTTCCCCTGGATAGTCCTTCCATTGATCAGGCAAACACTGCAACAAACACAGCAGCAGCACACTGTGTGCGACTGTGAGCGCTGTTGACAAAAGAAACATTTATTCATTTACCTTTGCGCACACGCAAAAATACCTGGACTCAAATCCTCATTTATCAATCAAAGAGGTAGAAAAAGAAAAAAAAAGCTGCACACAGATAGAAGCACCTTTCATATCAGCATAAGAAATATAAAGGAAGCTCAGGGGACCATCTCTCTGGACGGTGTGAAGTCAAAGAGAAGAAAGAGAGTCCTTTTTCACACCAGGATTGAGAAGAAAGAGCAGAGACCCCCTGAAGAATTATGCATTGAGCCACAAAGGAAAACTACAGACAAGAAGCAAAAAAAGAAAAAAAAGGAGTGGAGGTAAAGAAGCTCTGCTTGGTGGAATGGTTGTACAGCACATGCATGAGAATGTGTGCAAGGGAAGAATAGGATGTGCAAATGGGCAGCTGCAGTAGCAGTGGGTCAGAGGAGAGGGGGGACTCTTTGTGAGACCAACCAGGTAGTTTTAAGTGCAAAGCCCCTTGAACCTCTGAAGATAATAGCAGACCTACCAGCAGGTGAGAGAGTGAGAAGCAGCGGGAGCTTTCGTCCATTAATGTATGAATACCTTCTCCACCTGTGTCCCCAGCCTTGTCTCCATCCCTGCCTCATTGATACGCTGACAGCAGGTGCTAACGTCTCATGGGAAAGAATACAAAGCCAGTGTTTGAACGTACAATAATTCTCCAGAAAGTGGAGGTATGCAGATAACAATGGGGAAGCAAGCGCAGGTACATTGTACGTCACTAAATTTATAATTTGGCATGGCAAGGACTCTGAAATTCAGTCTGCTAAAAGGTTTGCCTGCTGGTGAGATCAAGACTAAAAGTACTCAGTGTTGACCCAAAGGAGGCTTTGGAATAGGCTTGGCTTACAATTATATCAGTGGGGCTAAAAGAAATTGGTATAGAGTCACAGCTTGTAGGACATGAAGCAAAATAGTTGCTACATAAAATAGAGAATGTGCAGTAAAAAGTAGCAAACCAGAAACAACCGAGGGGTTTGGTTTTGTTAAATGTGTAGTAGCTGCACCACATAAATTCATCCATTTGTCCCCTGGAAGTTCAAAATTCACCAATCTTGTGACCACAGCGCTCTCTGTGTTACTCCTCTGCCTCACCTCGACCATCAGACAAGACAAATAAAAAATGTTATACTTCTTTAGTGAGGAGAAATTTAATTCCTCATGGGTCTTTAAGGTGATTTCAGGCTAAATCAAATTCAGGCTCTGCAAACAAAGAGAAGAACTCTGAGGCCATGTTTTTAGTGCTGCTTATAATAAATAAAATAAGGATCCTTCTGTAAAAACATGTCTGTTATAGAAAAAAAAGTGTTCAAAGTTGTAAAGTGCAGCCAGAAAACAGGACAAGGGTTTGCATTTTGACTTGCGCTGGGAAACGTGTGGTTTATGAAATGTTTATAGTTTCAACCTCAGCAACCTTAAACACTTTTAAGATTGATCGTGCACTGTATGTTCAGATTAAATTGTCTAAAAAGTGGCATCAGAACATCTGTCCCGTTATTTATGTAACAAAAACTCAACCAAAATGAAAGAGAAACGTGAAAAACTACGTCCATCCTAACTGCTTCTGTAGGAATTAATTAAAAGATGTAAATATTGTAAATACTGTTCAACTAACTATTTATCTATGGAAAGCATATCTTGGAAAAAACTAAAAAGGCATATCTGTATAATCATTCCAGCTGTCAAGCACGGTGGTGGAGTGGTGATGACTAGGGCTTGTTTTACAGCAACAGGACCTGGACCTGTCATGGGGCTGCTGGTTTGGCTTGTCATTTTAACTATGTTTGTTTTTAGCCACATATTGAGTCTAGGGCAGGATGTTCTACAGCTGGGCGGTGCCTCAGCTGCTTCAGCCTTCCCCTCTACACCTGCCCTGCATTGGGCAATCAGCAGCCTGGCTACATATAGCTGCAGGATGCAGCAGATCCCTGCCAGATCATTATCTCTGTCACCTGCCTGAGATCTGTCCCTGTGGATCTGCTGCAGAAGCTCACCTGGATCTGTTTGTTCACCTGCTTCGGATCTGTCCCTGTGGCGCTGTATGTTCACCTGCCTGCTCATGCTTCACCTGCCGGTTAGTTGATTGGTCTTCTCTATGACCTCTACCTAGATGGTTCTCTTTGCGAGCTTTTGGACGGACTTTAAATTTCTTTTCTCCTCCTCTCCTAGAACTGAGTGTCCAGCGAGTTTCTCTGTCCTCTGATCCGCTGAAGCCAGCTAGACAAATAAAACTTCTGGTGCTTGCGTATTTGTGGTCTATCTGCTTTTTGGGTCCATTATATTCCTGCATTATGACAGGACCTTGCAGACCGTGAATTCCTCAGTACAAACAAAGTATTCTGAACCAAATGTGAAGCCATCTATCTTACCGCTAAAAGCTGACTGAAACTGAGTCCTTCACCTGGAATATGATCCCGAACACAGCAGCAAAAAGACAGCATGGCTGAAGAACGGTATCAAGTTGATAAAGACGTCTTTTGACATCTTTTCAAATCCGATTGTTCACTGCAAAAGACGTCTTTTGCGGGCAGCAGAACACTGGCTAAGCAAAGTATGTGTTGTGGCGCTTTGGTGAAAGACACTTTTAATGCTGGCAACCAATGAGTTAACAGAGCAGTCACTTACAAATGTTTGCAAACCCCATTGATCTGCACCAACATTGTTAGGAAGAGAGGGGCTAAATTCCTCCACAATAAAGTGAGACACATAACATCATACAGAAAATAATTACTTCAAGTTTCTACTGCTTCTGGCATTTCTACAAGCCAATTAATCATTTAGAAGAGCCGCTTTAGCAGTTACGCTTAGTTTTTCTTAAATAATGCCATGGTTTAATATCTCTCATCTGAGCTGGTATTTATCTAATTTTATGATCCGGTAAAGACCAGATGATATTTTGATTAAATACTGAAACACATGACCTTAGAAGCGAAAGAAGCTGTGTATTCTTTTTCACATGGCTGTAGAATCAAACCAATAATTCAGGCACAACAACCAAGCATATGATTCGGACATTTAGTAAAATACCCCAAGAAGAAGTTTGTGCATACAAGCATTCTGGCTGTAGACAAGCATTGGAAAAGTTGCACCTGTAAAATGATCTATTACGCTCTGTTAGAGAAAATATAGAAGAGTAATTGTAAAGAATCCTGCGGAGCCTTTTTTCATCTTGTCTACAAAGTCAGCAACTTTCATAGAAGCCAATCTAAGAATAACCGCACACCTAATAGTCACTGTGTGTACGTTAAATACTTCATATATGTACTAGTTTGTGTGCTGCAAGCTGTATTAACTCAGATAAATACTTCAATAACCAGTTTAAACTGGTAGAACTGCATCTGTCTACTGCATCCAGCAAATGCAAGCAACACTACTGCTGCTTTATATTGGACTCCAGAAAATAAACTGTGAGAGGTGCCATAAAGATAAAATAAATCATGAGAGGAGACAGTCCCGAGAATCACAGTGCCAGGAGACGTGCCAGTAGGTCACGACAGGGACAACAGTTGTGGCCCATATTTTACTGCCTTGGCAAGAGTTCAAGTTGTTCCCTGTCTGATTTGTCTGGTCATAAGGTAAAGTGCTGGCTAAGAGTGGGAAGATATACCAACAGTGACAGCACTGACCCACTGCAGGCTTCAAAATCTGCTTACAGTTCAGGCCTTTTAAAGCTATTAATTATGTATAAGTAGTACAGTGTGTTGCATGGCTGGTAAAAATGCAGGAATCCATACCAACTGCAGAGTTTTTCCCAGTGTGCGGCCCGCAACCACCTCTTCATGGTGAATGATCATGGTTCTGTCTACATCGTATAGCAACAGCAAATTATTATTGTGCCACTGAACTTTAACAACATCTGACATCTCCCCACCTTTCAGCCACTCCACTGTTTCTCTGCTCGAGAAATTGAAGGAGCTGATCAGCTTCAATGATCTTCATGCACAAAGGTCAGGGAATGTTTTTGTATCAGGCAGCTCATCCCCTTTGAGCCAGTTCCTCTCTGGGTAGGTGCTCGGCTTGCTTTTTCTGAATTGTGAGTCATCAGCTGCCAAAGCAGTTACTGAAATTACACCTGATGCCTATCAAGCCTGTCTCTCTTCCTTTTCCACCTGACTGCATGTGCAACATCAAAAAGCTATCTGATCCTTTCAACACAGAGACTGACATTTCAGAAGAAGTCCTCGGGATTTGCAGACGGACCTTGTCTCTCTAAAGCATGCGTGTGTGTTAGGTGTGTGCGCGCGGGCGAGAGAGGATAGCTTGTGTACATATTTATTAAAGTGTGAGAATAAAAAGCCGAAACACGTCATACAATCGAGATAAAGTCATTAGAGTATTACAACAAGCCATCACAGGTCAGTTTGACAGAGTCGGTCCTAATTAGAAAGTGAGGGGCTTTAAATTGTCTGAGCTAAAACTCACACTGTCCTCTTCTGTTGTTTACCTTTCAAGGGTGTTCCTTTCCAGAGACACCCAGGCCGTTGAAGAGGACACGGCAAGATGGGAGAGGGTCCTTTCGGAGATTAATAAACACAACACGTCCAAGGTTGCTGGTGATAATATGTGATGCACCGGGGAGGAGATGGCATATTTTAAAACAGCATCAAGGCGACTAGCCAATAAAGAGAGTGAGTGATGACACCATATTCCACCCTAATAGGCCCGATTCTCCCCTCAGTATGCATTCAAAGATTTTTTTCCATGTTAATCTCCCACCGCGGCAGGGTCCGAGTGAAAAGAGGAAGGATTGAACAGACTAGCTGTTAATGGCCTTCTGATACAATCTATACACCACCGCTGTGAGCCATGAGCTTTCCAAGGTATTGTAGCATTACGAGGATTAAAGTTTGTTAAATTTGTTGATGGACGATCCAAAATGTATTAAGTTGTCTGTTATAGATTTCATGGCAAATCAATATTCAAGTAAAATACTTATAAATATATATCTTCGCCTTCCTGTCATATTTGTCACCGCAAATGTCGACATCTGAAATGAGGGCTAACTTTGATTATAGATATGCTTTTTAAGGCCCGGTCACACTGCCTTTCGCGGGCGTATCGCGGCTGAATCACGGCCAGAAATGTCTGCCCGTGAAGCAGA
>JAOXYM010000008.1:7159059-7174018 GCA_028567055.1 Leptatherina wallacei | reverse complement strand
AAAAAAAAATCGCAAAATTTTACCCGTGATTCAGCCGCGATACGCCCGTGAAAGGCAGTGTGACCGGGCCTTTACTGCTTATAATGTCATGAGCTTTGCAGGTATATAATTATAAGTCTTAAGTTAGTCCAACCAAAAATGTAACTGACAAATACAACAAAAATTCCGAAGATAGCTAAAAGATCATTTATTTAGATCCGAGTCCAAAGGAAAATCCCCCGACAGACCAGTACCTCCTTTTCTATTCCCACTACCAAGCCCTGGAACACAAGCTGGGAGACATCAGAACTTTTCAGTACCGAGCAGACCACATCCCCACCAATGCAGAAGCCGAAGGAGAAAGAAAAGAAACACCTGAAGTCTCTTCTGAAGATTGGACCTCCCAGACTGGACCTTTATTAAAACTGCAACAATACCCAGGAACATCACAGACACAGGGAGAATGGGTGAGAAGAAAAAGGGAAAGGAAAGTATTGTCATCCTTTAAATGGATGGAATATCTGAAAAACTCAGGAGGATTTTTAAGAAAAAACACAAACAAAGCCACACTGTTGACAGAAACGGGTCCATGTTAAGGGCCAGACTCCACTCTTAAAAAAAGCTCCTTGTGTATGCAGCTCAGTGCCGTGAGTGGACTGCAATGAGCTCTACATTGGGGAAACCAAAAAACCTCTCAACACAAGAGAGTTGACTCGTCAGACCAGGACTCAGCTTCTCCTTCTGCATTTTAATCATAAAGGCCACACTTTTGAGGACCACAAGGTTAAAATCTTGGACAGAGAAAGGCAAATGGATTGAGTTGGGAACTGGAGAGGCCATCTATGTCAATGTAGAGAAACCTTCACTTAATCCAGGAGGAGGATTGAAACGTCACCTCTTCCCCACCTAAAGTAGATTGATAACATTTATTCACACTTAATCTCAAGTGAAACTGGACAATGGCCACTCTAATGAGAACACAGGTGAGTCACGACTCTCAGCAACAGCGATAGTCTGAAAAATCAGCGGTTTAAGTGAAATCCCTCATCTTGTTATTTTGAGCGCAAATGTCATCAAGAAACTAAACCAAATCCCGTTGACCTGACTCAACATACATTGGATCAATTATTTCAGAGAATTATTTCAAGTTTAATGGTCATTTCACCATTACTTGCAGGCATAATTCAGTCTGCACTAAAACAGCGAACTTACTTTTCTACTAATTGGCAAAGACCACAACCTGTGACACCACAGACTAAAGCCAGGTTCACACTGCAAGATTTCAAGCCTGATTTAAGGTCACAGATTAATGGCCCAGATCTGAAGCAAATCGGCATTCAATAGGCAACTGATAACAACGTACGCACACTTTGAAGATGTGATTTGTGAGGCTCGGAGACACGTTCCAGAGTCTAATCAAATATCTTACGTGCTTGATATTTTCAAAGAGTTTTTCAGTGAAATGTCAACGAGGAGCTGCAGCCAATGAGAGTGCAAGAGAAGGAATGAGGACAAAAAAAGAGGGGGATACCTGGATGATGAAAGAGTACAAAAAACGGCTTGGTCCCGTTGTGCAATATTGAAAATCCAAAAGAGAAAAAGTATAAAGAGAAGCTATCAATTTTCTTTCATAATTAGGCGAGCAAAGTAGCGCGCAGGAGGCAAGACATGATGGAGCTTTATGCTATGGGAATCTTTTAGGATTCTTTACAATACTTCTAGAACAGCAGCTGAGGTTCCTTGTTGTGTTGATATTCATACCACATGCATGTGAATATACCCACAACAGCAAGAAACCTTAACAGACAGGTCAGCAGAAAAGGAGAATGAAGCAGTTACTCTTATCACACTCACTCGTTCACATACAGAAGTTAATGCTCAGGGTTTGCTGCTGCGTTTGCACGTAGTTTTACCTGCTGATCTTCTGGAGATTTTACATGACGATTGAATGGAAAACCTTTGTAAGCATTCCAGAGCGAATGCTGCAGAGATTTGCATTCATACTGTACATACCATTCCTTTGGAATATCTCCAGAAAATTCTGCAGTGCATGTATGAAAACACATCAACTACAATAATTAAACCACCCTCCTGGAGTTGTTGTAGGAGTAGCTATAAGAGCTCTGACACCTTGGACATAGGAGTTCATGAGGTGCCCCGTGGTGAGTGGAAACGAGACCACCGTTTAACTTAAATCAACACCTCACACAGTGCTCATCCTGCTCATATCTATTCAGCGCCAACTTTTATCAGTGTTTAGTCAGAAGCATTTATCCTAAGGATGTTATTGAGCCTTGCTCCCTTATCATAGCTGGCTGAATTCATACCTTTGCTCTGCTGGTTGAACGGGCCTGGAAGCTGGTGCTGTCACTGCCTTTAATCTCCCCCGTTGAAGTCCCAGCCCTATTAGCATCTATGCCCTACCATCCTTTTATGACTTTTGCACTCTCTGGGTCTTCCCCTGCCTCCACATCATTACTGACAGTTTATTTTTTGTAATTCTAATGACATCGCCCCAATCTCAAATTCATTTCACCTTTGTCTCTCTCTCTATTTGGGTCAGTCTATCGTTCTGTTTATTTTCCAGAGGCTCAGGGAGACAGAGCAGATTGCATCACGTTTAAGTCGCTATCGCTGGCAGGTTATAACAGGGGGGGCCTCCTTGGGTGAAGATCGGATAAAGGATGTGCAAATTAAAACTGAGTGCTTTGTGCAGCAAGATATTGCGCAACATCCAGTAATACATCAGCAGTGCAGGGGTTGTTTCCTTTTCAGGGGGGCAGTCATCAGCTGAAACGACAGCTTCTGCCATGTGGGCATGCAGTTTTTACTATCCCCCATTTCTTTTTCCCGTCTTAAACAATGTTTGAGGCAGCATTGTTTTTATTGAAACCTTATTCTGTGCAGTTCAAAGAAATACATCAACACAGTGTGTGTATGCTGCGTTTGCCCATCTCAGTAGTGTGTTGCAGGGGGATGTGGGAGATCAAAGTTTGCCAGTATATATGTTTAGGGTGATTTTTCTTATTCAGTTCTTTTTTCTGCAGGGTGCATTCATCCTGTGCAATGTTTTGGATCTTCAGACATTAGGTGTTAAATTCCATTGAAGGGGGCAGATCGAAACGTACATGCACCCTTCGAAGACATAGATCCTTTAAAGCATATGAGATCAGCTCACATCGTTTCTAGGAAAGAAACAGAACTGTGAGGCTTTTATCGCTTTCCAAGGTCACATCTGCATCAGTAAAGGTGTAGCAATGATCCCACCTCCGGCACGCAAAGCTAAAGAGGAGGGAGCCAAGGTCGCTACTGCTACCTGTCCTCGTGGAACCCCTTTATCCCCTGCATCAAGGATGGAGTCAGCAGTCATCAGATGATGACGATCTCGCTGGGAGAATCCCTTTCACACTGGTCCGCCCCTGCTTTTGTCCCTAATATGTAGCTGAGATAGCAGGGGCCACTGCCTTTAGAAAAGCCCTCTGTCTCTCCTATAAAAACCACATCTATGGCCATGGAAAAGCTTACACTGTAATCCTGCATGACGGATTGAGTCTGCCACTGCAGCGCTCTCCCTCTCTTTTTCCTTCTCTCTTTCTTTCCCTCTTCATTTTCTGCAGAAACTTGTATGGCAGCAGGCGTGTGCTCGAGCGTGTGGACACATACATTTGTCAAACATGATGTAATATATGTGCCTGGGCGGATACGCGCCTGGAAAAAAAAGAAAAGAATCGTGCGCGGGAACGACCATGTGTACTTTTGCATTGGTTCTATAACCCCTGCAACCTGAAAAAGAAAAAGAAAATAGGCACCGCTACTTACAGATGCGACTGCTGCAAATTTCCAGGACAGTCAAAAGAGAGAATAAATAGATGTCAGTAGTGGGGAATGGAAAATAGGTTCCCTTTTTTGCAAGAGAAAAAGAACAGAATGTAAAAGATACCGTCACAAAGACTTGCAGAGTACAAGAGAATGAATCCCAATGGGAAGTCTCAGTGGAAGCAAGAGCTGGAGAAGTATACAGATGACCTGAATTCTGCATCTACACTCCCATGGCATGGATTACTGCGCACTGTTAGAAATGGCTTCTCATTTAAGGGACATTCATATCCTCATGGATCACTACTATCAGGACCCCTGTGAGCCTGATTTGTGCCTGTCCTTATCTTTTCATTCTCATGTCACTCTTTATCTCTTTGTCTGTCTCCTTCCTTACCCATTCACTCTGCCCATTTTTTGTCTTTCTCCAAGTATTACCCATACAGAGATCTTTCTATGGTATGTGGTAGAAGTTATCATCAAATCTCTCTCTCTCATTCACCCTATCTCTCTAATCTTCCTTAATCTTCAAGCCGAGAGTGGAGTGAGAATTAGTTTCTCACTCTCCCTCATCAATCTCTTGCACCTCCCCTTCTTCTCCCTCCTTCAACCATCTTCCTTCTCCCAATCTCTTTCCTTCTTGCTCTCCTCCCTCCGACTCTCCTCTGGATCATCCTCACCAGCTGCTTCCTTAATCCTTGCTCAGTTTGCTTCCCCTCTTTTCCCTCATCTCACCTCTTCTTCTGCTTCATGTCATCAACAAAAGCTGCAGAGGTCATTTCAGCTTTGCCCTTGCATCTCCCTCTCCACCGCCTTCCCTTTCCATTTCCACTTCTCAAACTGAGATGTTTTTTTTCTGTTTGTTTTTTTTCTCCCCGTTCCTTCAAAAGGCTTTCAGGATTTTTGCATTCAACCCTCGCCTGCTAACCCTTAGCAGCGTCCTTACCTATTCGCAATTCCTCAAAGGCACAATCTTTGAGAGAAAGTAGATGTTATCGCCCATTATCCGATCCTTTGACACATTTGTAGTGCAAGTCAAACATCAGGGCAAGCCCACTCATTCAAAGAAAAAAGCTTGATGTTTCCAAACTCATAAAACATCCCTTATGTAATGCTCCATCCAATTCAGCATAACGTTTCAAATTGAAAAGTGTATATTTACTAGGTGTTCTACAGCCTGTCATTTTTCAAGTTGAGCTTTGCATTTGTAGCCTTTTCAGTTTCTGCAATATGATGAGTTTAGCCAGTTGCATCGGATTGCACTCAGCCTGCCCCCTCTACCCTTCAGAGTGCAGGAAGAACTTATCACAGCCATCAGCACATACATAGCAGTGAAGGCTGCACAGTCAGGAACTGATAAACTAAAAGGCCAGCAGTGGCAACAATCTTCTTCGGCATATCTTATTGGAAAAATTCCCAAATATATCTATAGGCTTTCTTCTATAGGCCGAATGTGAAGCGCCCATGTTAGAGTTAGAGATGCATCATGTGCAATTTTGTGTTCCAATTTCCTACCCGGGAAGAGTTTCTGTGTCAAAGCGTGAGGGAGAAAAGACTCATTTTGTCAAATACACACCTGATGTTATTTTCAACTTCAAATCCCCAGTGGAACGCTTTAGTTAAAAGCACCGATGAGCTCAGGAGAAGCGCAGCAGCAGATGTATGAGAAACCACCAGTTTAATTAGCTGCCGTTTTAAAATTCTAAATATGTTGCTTCTTAAGTTGTGCCAATGAAAGTAATATTGACACAAAAATCTTAATAAAAAAAACAAAACAAAAACCCTTCCCCCACTTAATTAGTGAAATGCTTGGGCCACAAGTGCAATGAAGGGAAAATAACATTCCTTCACACTAAATGCTCGTCATGCTGGGTTGTCTTCAGTGCTGCAGACTTTTGACCTCAAGATGACAACACTGCTACATTCAGTAGCTGGAAGGGTGCTGGGAAAGCGCTGCCCTCTGCCAAGGTGAATGCTCTTGCTAAGAAAAATTTGAAGAAAGGAATCTGGAGCCAATATTTCATTTTTATACATTCCCCCTGAACAATATTTCCCCCAGGTTTTTATGATGTTCTGCTCAGTAGTTTTTGTGTAACCTTAATAAAAAACAAACTGACAGACAAATGGCTCTGATAGGAAATGGTAATGGGCAAAAATCTTGAGCCACAGGTAAATAGGAAATAGGTGCAGCACCTTACTGAAGGAAGTGGAATGTCAATGACCACCATTATTCTTCTTCACAGTCTGAACCCTCTGAGACAAGCTTTCTAATTTATTTAATCAATCTTCAGGAACAGTTCTCCAGAGTTCTTGAAGGACATTTAAATCTCTTCTTTTGATGTTGGCTTTTTTTTTCCTGTCAAGAGGATCCCACACTGCTTCCATGATGTTAAGGTCCAGGCTCTGGGAAGGATTCATTTATCATTGCATAAGACCTGCTGCCACAGTCTAGTTCTTGTGTCATTTGGCAAACCTCTGCGTTTTCTTCTTGTTTCCCTTCATTAAGAATGAATTTTTGACAGCCAATCTTCCATGGTGACCGTGTTTGATGAGGTCCAGATGCATCCCTCAGGTCCTGTGTTGGGTCTTTGTTGGACCCCCCCCCCGTTTATTAAAGCCCCACTACAGGACTTTGCCAGATTTTCTCACTAAGATGCCCTCTAACAACGGCTTATTTAGGATCCATCTTGCATCCTGTCTCTTCTCTGAGCTGTCCAGCCAGTAAAAGTCAGTCCAATGTTGAATTTGGTCTTTTTTTTCTTGCACTGTCCCTTTCTCGCTTTCTTCTCCTCACTTCCCCCGATAATGTCCTTTTCTTTGCCGAATCAGCCACGTTCAAAACGGCCAGTGTGCTGATATCAAATTGCTAGCATGTGATGTGGTGCTGTAAAGTAAAAAAAATGTGGCTAGATGTGGAAAAAAAAAACTTGTGAAGTGTGGTTTCTCAGCTCCGGGATGCTGCAGGGCAACGACGGCTCCAGGAATGTACTTAATGAATGTCACTGTTGGAAAGTTATGTAGCACTGCTTTAAGGAAATAACTTCCAGACATTATATTATATTTATTTTTAGCCCTGACACTTCTTCATTTATCCTCCACTTTTCTCAATTCTTTAGGAAATACTATACACCATCCTTATATATGCCAAGTTTTTAACTAATAACTCTTTGAGAATCACCTTGTTTTCTATTTCATGTCAATCAAATGGTGACAGTCATCACATGCGTAGCTAAAGAAATGGGAACAAATTATCCCTATGACACAAAATGTATCACATTTGCTACATGAGTTTGTGAGACTTCTCACTCACATATTAAAAAAGTTCTTAAATTTTGTTGCATATAATTTGACATGTCTTCTGAGTGGATTCATTGATGTTTTACAGTTAAAATCAGTCCTTAAGGAGTCATTTTCAAAATGGTTGCCTTCAATGATTATATGAATTGTTATCCAATTTAAAGCTTTCAAGCTTTGATTTTTTTTGTAACAAAATGCCTTTTTAAATTTTTATGTTGTTTGTGTAAACATAAAAGAGTGTTTACCGTTTGACTAAGGTGACTTTTTCATAATGAAATTATTCATAAGTCAGTGATATGAGAAACAAAGCTCATCTGGAAAATGATCAGGTAGAGGAAAATTAGCAGGGGAAAGCTCCAATGTCCCAAGAAAGAGTTTTGAAGCTCATCAGAGGGCCTGGAGAACAACTGCTTAAGACCACTTTAAAAGGTTAAAATAAAGTCTGACTGCTTGGAAGTTTTTATGCTGTACTGTATAACTATAAAGGTAATTTTTTGCAGAGATAAATGGACAAAATAACACCAAACAAATCATCTTTGAATTTGATTCGCCTCGCAAACTGTACATGAGCCAGTGTGCCACAGCGGAGTGCGCCTATTTA
Organism: Leptatherina wallacei; assembly: GCA_028567055.1. Classification (NCBI taxonomy): domain Eukaryota; kingdom Metazoa; phylum Chordata; class Actinopteri; order Atheriniformes; family Atherinidae; genus Leptatherina; species Leptatherina wallacei. The sequence goes on along the minus strand of JAOXYM010000008.1, from coordinate 7,166,325 downwards.
CATTTTAGAGTCCCCGTGGATGGCAAGGAACAAATGAATATTAATTCCACTATGTCTCATTATCAGGGTGGCATAATCATGATGAATGCTATACCCTGCCTCAAGTGAGCCTTCAGGTTCAGGAAAACAAGAAGCAGTGGTTTATGTTGGAAAAATGGCACATCAAGAAAAGAAGGCAAAATATAAAAAAAAGGGAAAAAAAGCACCGTCTTCACAGTTCTGACCTTCACACTCAGAGTGCTTTGCTCAACTATGAGCTTTAGTATTTTGAACAGGGCTGAAAAGCCCAAGTAATGTAAGTAGCTCTGTGAGGCTGCTCACTGAAAATGTTATAAACTCCTTCCCATCTGAGGAAAATTCTCCTAACCTATCTGTCCAATGCACGCAAAAACAAAACTGATAGCTGATCAAGGTTAACGTTAAGTACATGCTTTATTTTGGTCTCTTTTGAAAGCTGATGGACAGATTTTTCTTCTAAAACTAAAAGATGAATTAATTCTATTTGAATATTTTTGCAGATATGCCCATTGATGACCAGAGCTGAGTTATTTGCTAGAATCAGACCACAGGCTGATGCCTTAACCACTCCTGGTCTGAGGTTATGAAGAACATTACAAAAAGTATGTTTTATGCAACCCTTTGTGAAGATCTGCCCATTTCCAGCTCATTAACAGCTCCATGCAATCCAAAATAATGCTGCCTTCTCTCTTTTATAAACTTCATTTATATAGGTAATCCCATTGAGACACAGTCTCATTTACAAGGGAGACTTGCTTACCTAACCTAACATGCATGCATTTGGATGGCGGGAGGAGCCAGAGTACCTGGAGAGAACATGCAAGCGCCACCCCACTGACCAGTGACTGAACCTTACCAGAACATCACCTCTCCACAATGATGTATTTTAAGCTTCTTATTGCAAAAGCACGCACAGCAAAGACCCGCTGCATTGGACATTTAAAGTTACACGTGCAAAGCGCATAGCCTCGTTTTATGACTTTCATCAGCTTTTTGGTGCATCAGTCGACAAGCCCTTTACAGCTGGCTTGGTGTAAAGATGGACCAGAGAGGGATACACTCGTTGGTCAGTGTAGCCTGTGCATGTGACATTCAGTTCAGTCAAATTCAGACAACTTTATTCATACTAAACTGGCAATTTGTTTGCTGCTGTCCCACAACAACATACAAATAACAATCAGTACAATGAACAGTGATTGCTAAGGAAACATTAAGAAGCACATGGGCTCATCAGTAAAATAGTAGAACAGTTCGTAAAGAAAAATCACAAATAAAATCCCATATTTCAAAGAAAAGGGGTGGTGTCTGTGTTGAAAGACTTAATAGCAGAAGGAATAAAAGACTTGTGACCATTAAAGCGCTGACCGGAAGGAAGCAGTAAGAACTCGATTGTGGTCTGGTCGGCTAATAGTTATCTTTGCTTTCTCTGCCACTTCTTTTTCCCACGTCGGGCCCAAATTCTTCTGCCAAATACCAATAACCTTAGAACACACTTTAACAGTGATGTTAAAGCTGTTTTTCTCCTTCAATCATCCTGGGGAGAACCTGTGTTTTAAAACCTACCGGATTCTGTTTGTAAGAAAATCTAAAAGTTAGATCTAAAAGCGACACAAAAAAACTGATCCAGTAGCTTAATAAAAGGATGCAAGGGAGTCAGTCATATCAAATTTTAAGCTATCAAATCAGTGGCATGGAAGCTCCTGTGGTCTCAAGTGAATCAAAAACTAAGGATGCTGACTATATTCTAATCGATTATATCAAGATGTTTACATGTAAACCAGCCTATTGGAATTCAGTAAAGATAGGCACAACTGCAAGATACTGAATAAGTTAGCTTTGCAGATTGTACCTGTTAAAGGCACTGTGTCCTAAAATGTTTTGCATCAATCACGATCAATCATAGAAAAATTGATCAGAAAACAGCTGCAAGCTTGCTGGTAGAGAACCGCTCTTTCAAAAGATCAACGTGGTTGGGTAGAAGGCGATTTACAACCTTCATCACTGCCAACACAACAGTACAAACTAAAGCTGGGATTGACTGTAATGTATGCTTTTTAGTTTTTTTATCCATCAGTGTTTTACAACAGCACCAATTCAAGGTTTGACCTCGTGAAAAAACGAGGAATCATCAAAGTTATAATGATTCATCCTGAGCAGAACACTCTTTACTGAATTTTAACAGCAGTCCATCCACTTGAGAGGTTTTTATAGAAAACAAACCCAGAGCCTCACTGTAAGTGCACCTTAAGCATAACATGTCCATTAAAGTGAAAGATGAAGTGAAATGGGCTACTCGCTTTGTTTGTTTAACAAATACATGCAGTAATAATCTCCTCACAATGATATCACATGTCCTTTACTCTTCTTTAGATAAATATTCCAAATCCTGTTAGTATTGCAAAATGTCCCCAGAGACCGTAATGCTTGATGTCACAATGAGCCACAAGACAAAGTGCATCTCCTCTGTGCTCAATCTGTTGTGTAAGGCACATGCTTAATGTGCAGTTGAAGAGAAACCTCGAGCAAATGCAGGGAACACATGAGAGTGGGAGACGCTAAGAGTAAGATAAAGGCAACAAAAGGCATTAATGCAGCTAGCAAGGGGATGGTAAAGGGTAGGGGAAAAAAAGAAGATTAGTGGGAGTGGGATAAACAGATAAGGAGAGCACCCACGTGATGAGAAGCAACACAGTTAAAAAGGTAGAGGGATCAGGGGCTAGATTGACGTATGGTAATCCCTGCTCCTCCTCCTCCTTTCTGTCCTTTTCTAGGGGGGCAGGAAAAAAAAAGTCAAATGGGGGAAATGAGATGAGTTAAGGATAGAAAGAAAGATGGATGAGAGATGAGAACCGCGCTGAGCTAAAACTGATAAGAGCTGATTCAGGAGCAGATGAGTAGATGAATCCTGGGCCATGTTATTGCCTTAATCAGGAGTGGATTTGCAGGCGTTTATTAATACAGAACAGCTCGAGGAGCTTCGTTGATTCAGACGAGCATTTCAAGAAAGAGCGGTGGATAGTTTTTGTGAGAGCTGGGTGTTAGTCATTAGCATGCATGCAACAAAGCATGAGAAATCACATTAATAGCAGAGAATGCTAATGACAGTGATTGGCGTAATCACAGCAACACGGGTGGAAGGGGTGAGACAACAGGAGGTCAGCCATTTCTCTCGTTATTATTCCCTCGTGTTATTCCAACCCTGTTGATGTGATTCCTTAAAAAAATAGCAGCACTTTGTCTCACATTCTAATCATGCTGATGGATGTTAGGCCACCAACCCATTAATCCTGATGATTGGCAAACATCTTGTTCTTCTATTCTAATTTTAATAACTTTGTCAGTTTTCTCAGGGAACTGACAGCATCATGAGTCAACACCAGTCCTCCCATCTCAAAGTAAACGCTGGCTTTTTCTACCGCATGCATGCGAGTGGGCGTGAACAGCGTGCATGGCAACAATAGCCGTGGCAATAACAAATGAACTGCACGTTGCATTCCCAATAGGTACGGTGGGGCTATATCCACAATCTAGGCAATTAACCTGCACACTTCTGCTGGGATCTCCAGCTGTGGGGGAGACTGAGTTTAACACTGCAACCTACCTAAGTCTAGCAAGTAGAGGGCATCTGTTCGACAAATCAGCAAAGCTAAAGTATGTAATCACGTTTCACACCACGCTAATCACTTCGGCCTAATTCATCACTGCTACGAAAACAATCTCATGAGCTGTTGAGGGAGAGCGGCTGAGGAGGAAGGGAGGGAGGCGAGGCTATAAGAAGAATTAAGGAAAATGCAGAATTGTCAACACATCTCCAAAATGCTCTGATTTGTCTAAAGATTGCTAATTAAATTTTAGAAATCTGTTAGAGGGACTGACCTTATCCCGAACCCTTACCATTTGCCCTTCTCCCTACCCAAGCCCACTCTTCATGGAGAGCAGAGCCCCCCCCCCAGAGTACCTAAGCCTGCTTTTGATAGCAACACCAAGCAAGGAGGGAGACATCAACATCATGCAAGGGTGGGACAAGAGCAAAATGAGTGGTAGAAGATTGAAAACAGAGGAGAGAGATGATGATGGGCAGAAGGAGAATAACGAGATTGTGTGGCAACTGAATTCAGTCTGTTGGTCGCATCAAATTCCTCCTCTAATTAAAAGTTTAAATCCTTTTCACTTTAAAGCCCCTACTCTATAATTAACACTTTGATCTTAAACAACCCCCCTCCCAAAATAAAAAGAAAAAAACTTGAAAAGAGAAAAAAAAACAATTAAAAACTTTTGCGAATTTTACTTTAAAACCCATTAATTAAAAATCGCCAATGAACAATGGTGCAATATCGAGGCAGACCCTCACTTTGCTCATTAGCCGCTGGTTAATTGATCCTGGCGGCAATGTTTACCAAAGGGATGCTAGAGACAAAAACATTATCATTCTACCTCGCCTAATCGCAGTCTTTAAAGAGGGATGGCCAAAAGGGAATTGGGATGTTTGAGATCATAGGGAAAGTGGATTTCACAGACTCCTCTGTGGTTGTCTCTCTGAGGGTTTGTAGCTACTTTATACCACTTATAAAAGGTTATGAGGAACTCAATATTACATACCTAAACAATTTAGGGAGAGAATTAAACATTGTGGGGATGGAGCACTAGGAAGAGGAGATGCTGTAATTTCTGGTGGTCAGATATCTGTGTAATGCAGTAAGTCGTACCGTCCCTCCTCTCAGACCCAGACCAGCCAGACAGTACTCATTCATCACAACTCCATTAACCAAAATCCATCATAACAGCTCCCAAAAGCAAAGACTGAACGCTTGTATTTTTCAGAGGTCCATAAATACACTCGCAACTTCCTCAGTATATTAACTTTCTGTTGGCCCGCTCCCTCTCAAAACAATTTCGACTTTTATTTCCTCCTGACTTTGTCTCCCCGCTGCTCTCACCTCGGGTCGGGAGACGACTAATGAAAGGCTGCTCTCCGAGGAACATATCATGGTGTCTCTCAGCCATCTCACCGTGAAGCCAACAATAAAAAATTCAGGGCAGCTGCTGCTGTTGCCACCGGAGAGCACCTCTCAGTCACCGAGCCACCTTAGGTGCAGCCTCATGCACCTACCTGTCTTTTTGCTGCTCTCTTTTCTTTCCCCATTCTTCATTTCTAGAGTTTATAACAACAACATCTTATCAATAAAAGATCCTCTACCTCTCGGCTGTTGTACCCTCTTTTACGTTTTTGTTTTCTAACATCTCTACCAGATTAGTTTCAACCTCATTTTCTTCTACCCATCTTTTCTTCATTTGGTCAGTCAAAGCGTGACTCAACCCTTATCACTGTATTAATATATTCCTTCTCCTGTGGCACAGACAGGAGGTGCAGATACAGACATTGGTTTTTTTCCAAGCTTTTCCTTTTTTTACTCTTGTTAACAGCAGCAGAAAGGGAAAGGGCATCGGTAAAGCTTGTTGTGTTATTATGAGTGATGATGTCGTTAGTGTGATCGCAGACCTGTCTCACCGCTTTGTTAGCATGTTTGTGGTGCGCCTTGACAATTTGATTAGCAGCTTTGAATGTGAAGCCGCTGCACTGCTTAATCAAGCCTGTCAATAAAAGCAAGGCACAGACTTCAGTGCCTTCTGACGTTGACGCACAAAAAAAAACACATTGATAAAGGTGATAGAGGTGGAGATTTACTCCTACACAAAAGCTTGATGAATGTGCACTTACCCAAATATATGCATCCTGCCTTGATAGATGCTCAAACTTGTCTTTTTTATTGTTAGTGCTTGTCAGAGAAAGTCTCTTTATCATGTATCACCTTTAATGTAACAATGTGCTTGCATGGTCCTGATGGATTCCCATGCTTTTTCAACTCACTGTCACCTAAATTATATAAAATTCTTACTTAACCTAGTTTTGTTTGTCAATATTTTATGATTTCCACCTTCATTTTTATGTGTCTGAGGGGCTTAAAGGACTTCCAAGAACTAGTTTCTTGCATGACAATCCAAAGACCTCCCTGTGATATGTTCATAGGTGTACATAAGTGTAGATTTGATATATTTGAACATTAGAGTTCTGTTGGAAATGGTTGACAGTGAGGTCTGTAAACTACCCAGAGTAAAGACACTGGTTCTTAAGATGGCAAAAATCATGCATTGAATCAGTCTGCATTGGCACATTTGCAGCAATCAGTGGATTTTCTTTGGTGGTTGAAACAAGACTGGATGCATTTTTTGTTTTGCTTTTTTAACTTGTGAACATAAACATGCAAAGTTACTTTGCGGGCCACCATCACACTTACTTGACCTTGCTAACCTGAGGAATGGAGAGCCGGAAAGTCAAAAATGCAGAAAGCTAATTAGCTGTTTTGTACCAGTCATCCTTTTTTATGAAAAAGACCTCTGGCAAAGTTTGAGCTGGAACACGAGGAGTAATGATTTGTGTTACAGAGTTTGTTGCAAATAGAGATTCTAGAAAAACTGAAGCCAAACTGAAAAAGGAGAGAGAAATTACAAATGCTACTGAGTGGGACTAGCATAATCTTACGTAGTTGTTATCATATAAGAATTAGAGAGGATTTTAGCAGTTCTTCAATTGTGAAAGTAGGAAATGGCATGCCTTACCCACTGTTCCAACACCATAGCACAACTTCAGTTCAAATAAAATCTTTCTTCAAGTCAAAATCAATGAGTTTGGATAGCTTTCATCATTTTCATAAAGACATATCAAAAAGAAATCCTGTGAATACTTTCTTCTTGCGTTCCCTTACCATGCCTCTTTGTCCTTTTTTAGTCACTTCTCTGCCTTATAACCCTCATGTTTCCCTTCTTTTCCACTCTTAAGCTGTCAATTATTTATTCATCTCTCCACTCAATGAAAGTGTCCTAATTGTCCACGCTCCTCTTGTACGCCCCAGGGTGCTCCTTTCAGAGCACTCTCTGGCCCAATGTCTTTCACACTTTTCACTTCACCTCAGGTCCCCCTGTTTTTTTCTCTCCTTTGTCTTTCCATTCCTTCTTTTAGTGCATTTATACTCCCTCTCTTGTTGTAAGCCCAACCAGCCTCTCTCTACTTTGCCATCAATCTCACCCTTTGTCCATCTCTGCTACCCCCCCCCAAACCTCCTTCACCCCCCTCTACATCACAAGATAGGCTGCCACTGGCCTTTTTCATTCAATTATGCCCCTTTCACACTAGCACCTAGTCAGCCCAGCCCGGCTCAGCCTTCATTCAGCCGACACCACACCGCCCCG
>JAOXYM010000008.1:7131260-7156889 GCA_028567055.1 Leptatherina wallacei | reverse complement strand
TTCAACAGGTTCATCTCTCTTAATCTGTGGGCTACATGCTGTACCCATGTCGCTAGGTCTTATTTTTATTAAATAAAAGAGCTCCAGGTCATTTTCACTTGATGAAGATTAGCAAACTTTTTTCCCCACAGTGTAATTTATTTTTACAGACGTAATCATTTCGGCTATTTTCACTGCGCAACATGTGCATATAGACGTGCAGGCAAGTAGGTCCTGGTGTCAACTCTGGACCTGCATGTCATTGAAACTGATCATAATAACAAGATTTTGCTGTCTTTAAAACTTCAGGATTGAGGGTTTTTATTGCAGCTTCTACATTTTGTGTTGTCTTACCTTCGTTCGTCAGCCGCTGAGCAGCGGTCTCTCCATGGCTCTCCTCTCTCAAAATGAAAAACTTGCAGCTAGAAAGTGTCAGTGTTGATTGGCTACACAACCCCTGACAGCCAATCAGTGGGCGCTGTAGGCGGGACATTGTCATACAGCCCAGAGCGATGCCGTCAGGCAGAGAGAGATGCTGTATGAGAGCCAGAGGAGCGCGTTTTAAAATAAACTTATATTATCGGCTATTGGCGAAAAAAATGGCCGATAACGATTATCATGAAATTGCCTAATATCGGCCGATATTATCGGCCAGGCCGATAATATTGGTCGATCCCTAGGAAGTACCCAACAAATTGAAATCAACTCAATTAATCTGCCTTTAAAATAAAAGCTGAAATGCTCGTTTAGGATTCTTCTATTGATAGCTACCAAAAGTATCTATTAAAGATGTATTCCACCAAACATTAGGTATGCTCTATTTATATATTTGAACCTGTTAGTATAGTTTTAGCTTATTTATCATTGAAAAATCTCATAATAAACTAAAAGTTAAGTAACAAATTCATATATTTCCACTTATGGAAGATGTAAGTCAAATCACTCCAATGACATTTGTGACATGAGTGCTTCCCATGCTGCAGGTTAGTGCTTATGCTCTTGACCTTTTGTTTATCATGCTCCAGCAACTGCAGGCTAGCTCTGTAGGCATCTTCCCTTGACCTTCTTAGGGCCCACACTGCCATTAAGGGTCAAGTTTAAAAGACCAGAAAAAGAATAGGGAAAAAAGGAATCAAAACTTAAAATGCTTGGGGGGAAAAAACTGACAAGACTATGACCTTATCATGATGAGATAATATCTGCTTTTCCCTGTCAGATTCAAGGTTGCAATGAAAAATGGCTGTAAATTAGTTCCGATTCAAGCGTGCAGCACCAAGCGTGCTGGATCATCCCGGACAAGTCAAGATTAAATCAAACATCTTCACTTTTCTTTTTTTTTGTTTCCGCATTGCCTCACTCCTGTCTGAGTCCTTTAAAATAATGAAATCTTCCCCAACAAGTGTGAAATATGCAGGGGGGGAAAAAGAAACACAGATGAATTGCTGGTGCTTTTTTCTGTCTTTTTAGAAAAGAACTCTAGTAAGCACCCAGTTGGCTTCCTAACCATGAGTAATAAGACAGCTCCATTGCTCACGCAGAAAGGTGTTGCGTTTTTTCCCTTCCCGCCTGTCACTCTTGATAAATAGCAATGAGCTGAGTTGAACTAAGGCGGTCTCACAGGCCCAAGACTCTAAATATTTCCCGACCAGCACAACAACTTCGATGGCTTCTTTTTTTTTTTTACAAAGTTTGCTTTGTAAAGGCAGCAGTGCAAGGGTTAATTCTAGTGCTAAATTGCGCACTGTCGCCTCTACATTCAATTACCTCTGGGTAATATGGCCGTTCAACCTTCCCCGTCAGTGCAGGAGAGAAGCCAATGCCCTGTTAATTCTGTTCAAAGGAGTGTGTCTTAGGAGGAGAGCCAAAAATGAAATGCACAACATATTTCTGAGACCGGTGAGGCACCGGAAAATTATTTCATCTCGTAAACATGTTATGCACTCACTTCACGCCGATTGGTGTCAGGCTGATTGATGAAGTGGGAGGGCGAGTTAATATATGGAAACAAAAGAAGGCAAGCTGTGAGGTGCACAAGTTGCACAGAGTATGAAGGGGGTCTACTGTGTGCATGCACACATGGGTGACAAACTGAACACCTCTCTTTATAATAAAATACATCTGAATTTTGAGCATAAATGATGTGCACCGTGTTGAAATGTTATCACACACACAAACATGAAAACATCTCAACAACCCAACCACTGGATGTTTCTGTGAAAAGTGATAGGTCCCCACCCAAGCTTGACTGAGAACAGAGTTATAAATACACAGCGGGAAATTTAGCCCAAGAGGCAACACAGAGGTAAAAGAAGCTCTGCGGTGCTTCCATTTATTCTTTAAGTTTCCTTTCACCTATTATGTTGCAATGCATAAGAACTCAAAGGCATCTTAGTTGAAAAGAAGAACCGCAGGCTGTCTGCTGTGTGACTTATCAATAGATTCAGATTTCACCTGGCACAATCTGATGACAATAGCCTCTGACCCTTTATTATTCATCCCTGGTAGCTTTTTGCTGAGTGCGCGTGCTCTTTTTAAAGCAAAATCAGGCTTCACATTGACACAATTCTGTATATTCACGCCTGAGAGCTGCCCAGTATAACCACAGACTTCCAGTGTTGGCCACTCAGCACGTTCACCCAAGCATTACTCATTCACTTCTCTCCTCTTTGCTGGCTCACCAACAGCCTTTCACTCACTACAGATTTCTCTATTTCAAAAAAACGTCTTGTTCACATTGAAAACTTGTGAGGCAGTCATACATCAAGCGGTGGCAGGGGCTTATTGGGCTGATTGCGCATTGCGGCTTCACAGAGTTTTACAGCGCATCGCGGCGGCAGTTTCATTAATTGGAAAAGTGTCTTCTATTCAGGGGCATGATTAAAATATGGTGTGCTGTGTTTTTGTGATAAGGACTCAGGGAGATGGGGAGATATGAGAAGAGTGCACTCACAGGAAGGAGACAAGAGGAGAGGCCCGGAGGCCTGGCATGCTGGGTCACAATCCAGTACCTAGGAGGGGTAGCAGCAGGAGGCAGAGCATCATTCAGCTGTATGAAAGTGGACTAAAATCCTGCATTTTTTTTCTCTCTGGGTCGGTGAGAAACAATAGAAAAATGGAGCTTTACAAAGCCACTAGTCTGGTCTCTCAAAGTCCAGTACAAAGTGTCCTCATGGCAAAAGTTGGTTTTAGATTTAACTGAGAGTTACAGCGATGACATTTCCAACTGCAGAGGAGCAAATGTTCTGACACGATAATACTCTGTTCACAGCAGTGAGTGCATGAAAAAAGAGAAAATCTCAGTTTCCCTTTGAGATCTCTCATTGCTTCTCTTCCACACTGCAGCATACAGACTGATGAATATTTATCATGTTCACTCTTTAACATGGTCTGATCTGCCATTTCTACTGCTGGAGATACTTCACATGTGAATGCAAGAATAAGGTCCCAGAGTTGGGGACATTGGAAATGTGTGTGTTGTACTAGCCCACCCCCTTACTTCTTGTCCTTGATTCCATGGTTTGGTTGCATGACAGGCCCTGGGGTGTATGGAGATGGTGTGGAAACAGGCTTGGCTGACTGCTTTGGCTCCACTCCCTTTTCCATCCCTCCAGGGAGCCATTGCTTCCACTTCCCCATGCCAGTCACTGCACCTGAAGGTGGGCTTTACCCCTGGATAATTATCCATCCAGCTCACTGCCCCCCCCTCCCCCCCAGAGCCAGACTGGCTCGATACGGGGGCCAGGCCAAGACTGCTTTGGGAAGTAAAGCAGCCGATCTGGGTTGGAGGTCCTCCCCTAGGAGCCTAAGTAGGAGCTAAACTGGAGCCAGGTGGTGGGGGTAAAAAGTGTTTTGTTAGACACATACAGGCTTCAGACTGAACAAAACTGGACTGCCCTGTATGCCACTGCATCTTCAGCTCAGTGCAAACAGCTACACGCCTCAGCACCCACTGTCAAAATAAAAATGGGTTCTGTTTTCACTCCAACTTTGTTCAGAATCATTGAGCTGAACAGAAGAGGTAAAGTAATTATAGGAGCCAGACTGTTCACTCTGAATACAAAATAATGTTTTAGGGAAGATTTTAGTCGCAAAAAGAAACAGCAAGAATGAAAGGGATGATGAAGGAACGTAAATTTAAGAGATTTTGTCTTCTTTTTATCCGTAAGTGTCTCAATTAACATAAGTGAAGAGATTTTTGCAGCCATGAATTTTCATGAGAATGTCTTTTTTTCCCCAATTTGCTGTCTTTGAAAGCGTTTCTTTTCATCTCCACAGTTAGGTGAACTCCAAAAGCGACCTCTACTCCTCTATAACAACACCGCCTCCAAAGCACAAGCTGAAAAAGCTTGGAAACGTCACCGGCTGCCTGTTTCTCATCTGCAGACACATGAGGATCGTGTGGCAAAACAAAAACAAAAAATCGAACAGTGTATTCACCTCATGTGTTGACTACAACTCCCATGTACCTTGTGGTACCTCAACATTGCTCTCCGACAGCCATTGATCTGAGGCTCCGAGACTCAGCCAAAGAGCCATCAACCTTTTAAAGTGTCACTTTCAGAGGGAAATAGATTGCCGCTGTGGGAGGGGAAATAGGAGAGACAGACAGCGAGGTACAGGGTAAAATATCCGAGAACAAACGACCAGTGTAATCAAATCGCCCTCATCGGAAGCTCATCATTCACCGCTTAACAGCTCACTCGGTGTTATTAGGGGAATGTGTGTGTGTTTGTGTGTGTGCGTGTAGTTGTGTGTATTCGATCACATTAAGAATCCTGTTCTGTTTAGTGTAGCAAGTCATCATGTGTATGTTTTAATCTTTACCTGCCAAGTGGAACAACTCAGAAGTACAACGTGTCCTTAACAGGTTTTAGAGTGAGCAGAGGACAATCTAAAACTTGATTAACGACATCTGATGTCAAATAATTTTTTAGTTGACAGCAATCATGTGAATCTACATTAGCTAGGTAGTCATCCAATTGAAGGCAATTGGACGGCGTCAGGTCGGGCCCACGTAGCTGACGCAGAGGCAGCATGTGGTTATACTCGAGTGTAGGGTAAAAGCACCGTGTTGTAGTTTCTTTTCCGGATCTGCAGGTGACAATAGGGCTGGTATCGGCCCGTAAACCTCTGTATTATCGATGGTTCAACAAAAAAAGTTTACTACATCCAAATGATATGTAGTGCTCAGTCTTTTTGGGGTGCTATTAATAGACAGAGCTGCATAGAACAGCCCACTAATTTTGCACCAGCCCGGTTTTGGATTTTGAGCAGCATATCGGCGATATGGCAGCAGAATCAAACATCCCTAAACTAATAATCACAACCTGGCCAATCACGAGGGAGTACTTCCACATTACTGTGTTCGCGTAGCCGGGATGCACGTAGGGTCCGAAGAGGTGTGCGTCAAGCCTCTGCGGACCTAAGCAGAGCCTAAGGCGGTTACGTCGTAACCGAGCTGACACAGGCGCTGCCAGATTATAAACCGGCCTTTAGGCCTGGTCCCAGTTGCTCCCCTTGGCCCTTCCACTTCTGAAACCTCTTCCATTTTGCAATCTGGCAGGTAGGGCAGATGCCTCTTTTCCTTGGGGGATCAACTTGTAGTGGTAATCCAGCCATCCAAAAGGCCCCGGGCACCCCTGTGGAAAAGCTGGATGACCAATATCCTTTGATCCCCACAAAAAACAGAAAAAGATGATAATTTTGTCCTTGCATCATGACTTTAAAGACAAAGTGGGAGAAACTGGGACTGGGCCAAAGATTAGCACAATCTTCTGAAGCATTGAAAATGCAACAACCTACCAACTCCTCTAATGGCAACTAAGTAAAATATTCTGCTCCGCTTGTTTCAATCTTACACAAATATACATGTTGAAAAACTGCAACACATAAGGGAAGCAGGAAACTAAGCACCAGATGTGTTCAATTCAACAATGTAGAAAAACAGCTCTCGTGCCTCCCTCCTCTCTGCTCAGAATATGAGCTTGGGAAATTTGCTATTACAGAAGGCCTCATTTTAATACACTACAATGTCTAAAACTTAGAAAGCACTTCCTCCACAAAATAATCAGTAACCTTGTTACTGCTGCTATTATTGTTTTACCAACAGGAAACAGCTATTCTTGCATCATCTTACCTGCTAATAGCCCAGAATCAAAGCCCCACTATATAACCTTAAAACTCTGCTTTCCGGACTCGTTTGATGGCACAGTGACATCTATTATGTGAATTTCTAGGGCCATTGCAGGCCAGCACCGCCCCGGCGGCTGAAAAACTATAGAGCTTTTACATCCGGGACGTCGCCTCCTAAGTTTCGCTTTGCACATGCATTACACAATAGCACACGAATGTAAACAAACCGGTCGTTTTGAACGCACGTCGGCGGATTCAGCAAAGAAACGTTTGAAGACATTGTCGGAGGAAGAGAGGAAACTAAGGAGAGCCAAAGAAAAGCAAGAGAGAAGAAAAGCGTCGAGAAAAGACTGTTTTTTACTGTCTACAGGTAAGAGCCAAGTTGGATGCCGAATTAGCTGTCGATAGGGGGCGCGTCACTGAGAAAATAGCATAAGTTATATAGTGGGTCTTTAAAGAATCAAATGAATGAGTTCAATTCTGAGTTCAATGTTAATTAACCTCTTAAATTACACCAATGATTAAATTACAATGGCAATACAAGTGTAATCTCTTAAGCAAACTCTTTTCTCTCCCAGTCTGCAACTGAAGCTAACTTTAACAATTGATCGTTAATTTCACTATTCATCTTAATGTGAAGAGGTTAAATGTTCTTCAATTTTTTTCTACATAATTCTGCTCCTTTGGTTTACATTCAACCATGACTGAATACCCAGTCCAGTCCATTTCAAAAGGAACTACAGGGTGTCAAACCTTTGAAAAAATGGTTGCAATCCACCCATCCAAAGCTCCAGCTATATTCTAGCTAAAGTTCAATACTGTAGTTGATTCAAATCAGTTAAATATGTTTTCTTTTGGGATGTTTGTATAAGGCTTGCTAATATTTATTGTCAAACTACTAAAATTGTTAGCAAAAGTAGATGATTTTCACTTGTTATGCCATGAATTCAAAGTTAGCTGCAACGTTTTTGAAACATTGCATGAAGACTACATACTTGGAGATGAAAGAGGTCATTCATTCCCCCTATTCATTTTTACATAGTGTTATCTTACATAAAGTACTTGAAAAGCTAAATAATTCTAACGCTTCAAAAGAAATATGGCTTTGACAATATTATTCTTACCGATTCCATCCATTTACTGTTCTTAATTTTCATAGATTATAGTAACATCATATTAAAAACTGAATGTTTGAGTATACCAAAAGAAAAAAAGACATGAAAATTCAAGCTCTTCATAATCATAAGAGGACTTGTTCAGCAAGCACATATAGGCCTACATGCACATGGTTAGAAGCAGAGAATAGCTTTAAAGGAAGCTCATATGTTGTTTCATTCCCCACTGCACCCCATCACGCCTCCTCTTTAAACTTCCAACTTGAATAAAAGACTCGAGCAATCCTTGGGGTAAAAGTTACTTTAGCCAAATGCGATCAAACAAAAAAAAAAAAAAAAAAAAAGTTTTCATCTTACTGCTTGCTTCCCTAATTCATAAAGAATTTCAGCAGTAAAATTGTTAAATGTAAAGAGCACTGTAACTTTAAAAAAAAAAATCTTTCAACCTCTTGATAAGTTTTAGTAGACATTTGGATGTTTACTTAGCGATACAGTTTTAAGTAAAGTTGAGAAATGTAATAAGCCTTTAGATTCCTCTGGTGTGGCACATGTATATCCATGTGGGTGTACTCAGCATGTCCGTGCTCACATTATGGGATTTAGTTTCGAGCTTTCTACTTTTGATCTTTAAACTTTTAACCTCTATGTTGAAAACCTGAATAATTCAAACAGTGCGAGTATTTCATTTCTTCTTTTATGTAAACAATGATTTAACAGAGGAGATCTTGGACCTGTCCTTCTGTTACACTTAAAAGTTTCACTTCCCAGAGTAGATAATAAACTTAGATAGCATTTACAGAAATTTTCTTTTTCAATCTTTGAAGGCTAGAGTGGAGGTGGTGGTGAACAAAGACAAAGACACATTTCCTCTTCAAGTGTCTGCACACAGCAGTCACATTTTGAACTTTTCCCCTTCACGATGTTAACATTATTAAATGAAAAGTTCACACATTTTGAGTTTGGCATTGAATGTGACATGAAAAACGCTGGCGTAAAGAAGAGCAAATTTCTTTAAACAGACCGGGAGAGCTGAAGCCGGCTTGCCAAACGGATGATGCTATAAAAGAAGTGCATTATGCTCAGCAACAGTTGTATTGAACTATTACAAAAGGGGGTGTTGTGGCATTGTGGTGAAGACAGAAGACCCCCTGGCCATGGAAACCAGTATGACCTGACAAACACCCACCCACACGCAAGCACACACAGCAGTAACAGCATCTTCCCTTCTCGAGCACCGACTCGCACACAGACTCGCACAGGTTTTACTGCATGAGCTTATAATGTGTATCTCTGGAGGTAGGACAGAAATCCAAAGTCCTGACAAGACAAGTCAAAGGGATCAAACGCCTTGAGGCAGCAGAGAAGAAAAGATGAGGTGAGGGAGCACGAGAATGAAGGATGGAGAAATATTCATGGGGGGATAAAGAGAGTGACACCGGACGAGATGAAATGAGAAGGGAGGGAGGCCGGGGGAGTGGAGGTGGTGTGGGAGGAGAGATACAAAATAACAGGAGAGGAGAGAAAGTGAACGGGAGAGGTGGAAGCAAGTGTGGGAGGAGTGGGAAAGACATGAACGTCGAGTGTGAAAATTGCGAGGAAAACTGTGGAAGCGGAGCTGCGTTTGGAGGTACTAAGTGAGTCCGGAGGAGAAGAAAGAGGGATGTGTTCTGTATGCGCCCCAGATGAGAGCGAAAGAGACAGGGAGATAAACTGTCAAGAGAAGCCAGTGAATCTGGTGCGACAGAGAGGGAGAATGTATGCATTTAGATGTAGTCGTGCATGTGCGGAAGGCCCGGGCGAAGCTAAAATATCCGGCGAGAGATGTCTGGAAGAGTGGGAGAGACAGAGAAGGAGAGAGGCAAAAGAGGGACAAAGTGAGTGAGAGAGATGGTGGCGGTGATTCGTTGATGCTATCTGGGCACGGCTAGATGTGTGTGACACAATCTCAAATTGGAAATCGCTGTTTCAATCTCGCCTCACTCCGTGGCTACCCGCTCGACTGATAACAAGAGCAGCCTAATTCTATTAAAAATATCCCATGAGTGCAATGGTGGCTGGGACGAAGACAGTGAGGGAGAGGAGGAGGGCGAGTAAAGGTTGGAGACAAAGGCCAAATGTGGGGGGAAAAGAACAGAAAGAGGGCTGACTCACTGGAGAAGCAAAATAGAACAAGAGTGAGCCCTAAAGTGCTTGCGTGAGGAGAAAGTTTGCCTTCTTCTGTATCTTTTCATCCCATCTGGCCATCATCTCTCCCAGCCTCTCTATCTTAGCAAATCAGGCCCCTCCATCTATCTAACTACCCATCTGTCTATTTATCTCTCTATCCATCTGCCGGCTCTTATCACCCTCCACAGGTTACTGTTCTCATTTAGGATAGTCCCCCTCCCAACAACTACCTTTCATCTTATCTTCCACTCCATCTTCCTCCGCTCTGCTCATTCATTTTTGACTCTTCAAATCCATTTGGTCGACCCATTTTCCAGCACAAAGCACGCTAATCTCACAGTCTGACAGCCACTTGGTGTTTTACTTTGCTTTTCAAACTTTTTGGCAGTTTGGAGAGATCTGAAAAGTGCCTTGTTTCGCTTGTTACTCTACAGATAGAGTTAAGCGGCCGGCTAATCACCAATCAGCTACTGGATCAATCGGATTCCTTTCACCAGTTAAAAGACCGACTCGCTGGCTTTTCATGGGACATGAGCATTTATTTCACAAAGTTTAACTGAGATTATTCTGAATATATTGGTCAATTAATCGCTTTAAACTTTAAGTCTTGATCTTAAAATATAACTGAAGATGCTTATTTTAAATGCACACAAGGATAAAATGAGTTATCTTCAAACTAAACTAAAGGCACTGATTAGATGCACATGTTCAATAGCTTGTTAATACAAACAACTGATCAGCCAATCACATGGCAGCAGCTCAAAGCATTTTGTCATGTAGACATGGTCAAGATGAGTTATTAAAGTTTAAACTGAGCATCAGAACGAAGAAGAAAGGAGATTTAATTGACCAAACAGGCGGGTCTGAGTGTTTCAGAAACTGCTCATCTACTGGGATTTTCACACAAAATCCTCTCTAGGTTTTACAGAGAACGATCAATCCAGTGAGCAAAATGTCTTGTTCATGTCAGAGATCAGAGGTGAAAGGGCAGACTCGTTGGAGATGATAAAAAGGCAACAGTAACTCAGATAACCACTGGTTCCAACCCAAGTATGCAGAATAGCATCTCTGAATGCACAACACGTCCAACCTTGAAGCAGATGGGCTACGGCAGCAGAAGACCACATCCGGTGCCCCTCCTGTCAGCTTAGAAGGAAACTGAGGCTACATTTCACACAGACTCAGCTACACTGGACAATAGAAGATGGAAAAATATTGCCTGGTCTGATGAGTCTCCATTTCAGCTCAGACTTGACTTACACAGCATGAAACATTGGATCCATCCTGCCTTCAGTTCAGGCTGGTAGTGTAATAGAGGGGGGGATGTTTTCTTGGCATACTTTGGGCCACTTAGTGGCAAAAGAGCATGCTTTAACCAGCACAGCCTACCTGAGTATTGTTGCTGATCATGTCCATCCCTTTATGTGGAGCATCTTCTAATGGCTACTTCCAGCAGGATAATGCTCCATGTCACAAAGCTCCGATCATCAATATACTCCAATGGCCTCCACAGTCACCAGATCTCAATCTAATATTTCACCTTTTGGATGTGGTGGAACGCGAGATTCTCATCATGGATGTGCAGCAACTGTGTGATGCTATCATTTCAATATGGAGCAAAATCTCTGGAAGGTTTCCAACACCTTGTTGAATCTATAATTATACAGAATTAAGGCAGTTCTGAAGGCAAAAGGGGGTCCACCCTAACAAGGTTTACCGGCCGGTGAGTGTATGCATCAAGTTTAACTATCAATTTTATTTGCATTCTACTGACGAAACAGAAAATCTGGTGTTTCCGGCTGTTAATGCCTGACAATGTGAGTAAGACTTGTAGCTGTTGGCCAGCTGAGACCAAAGATTGTAAGTAAGAAAAAGGATTTCCTGTAGATCGGTGGAAGGGGGGGGGGAGACATATCCATCTCAGACAATCAGCCCAAGAGCTCTCTAGGAGAGTATCATCTTGCCTTAAACATTATCACTGTTGTTATTTTTATCTTGAGCGATGATGTAGTGACAACAGCAAGGGAGGGGGAAAAAAGAAGAAAAAAAAAACAGAAGTGGCGTGGGTTGGGTGTGCCTAAAATACAAAACGAAACATCCACGACTCCAGCAGCCAGGCGATGAGGAGCCAGACTAATGAACTAATCAGAGAGTCATTAGTTACTATCTGCTGATGTCCGAACCCAACGCTTTTTCTCCTCTTCCTCTTTGGAAAACACAGAACGGAGTCTGCGGAGAAGGGTTGCTCACTCAGCTGTGAAAGAGGCTGCGTTTTTTGGCTTGCACTGTTTTACAAAACAACTATGGAAACCGGCGTGCACGTGTGTGTGTTTGCACGCTTGCACCCATTGCTACTGATGATTGGCTGTCATACCAATAAACTCAGTCGGAAGCCTTAAACGTGAAAGGAGGGTTAAAGAGGAGGTGGCATGGAGTGTTGAGAGACAAAGTCAAGGAATCCGGTGAGAGGTGGAGGAGGAGGGGGTGGAAGAGGAGAGAGAAAGACAGATTGAGAGATGAAGAATAAGACAGTTGGGAGACAGTCCAAGCTGAGAGATAAGACACTTGGATTAGAAAAGAGAGCGCCAGAGAGTGAGAGATGAAGAGGTTGAGATATGGAGAAGAGCAGTTGTGTAATCTAGGGCTCTAAGAGGGTTTTAGTCTGGCTACTGCTGTGGCCAGAGGAGGAGTTTTAAATTCTATCGGATGGAGGGATTGTGGAGAAATAAGCAAACAATGATAAAAACAAAGATAAAGACAATTACTGTTTACGAATCTCTACAGCAGCTGACGCCTAATCTTCCCCTTTAAATATCATTTGTTTTAGCTAAATCAGAGCAGACTGCATGCAAGACACCAACTCTGAGACACGCACTTATAAAAGCTTCGATAAAAGTCCTCCTGTCATTTGTCTTGGTTGTAATCTGTAATGCTTACTTCAGTAGATGACACACACTATAGAGGCTGTTTCACCACTGTGTGCAAATTGAATGGAAATAAATAAATTAAATAAAAAAACAGTCTGCAGCTCCCAGAATGAGGAATTTAAATTAAAAGTTCATGGCCACAGAGAATAATTTAAACAGAAGAGCAGCTACAAAGCAAGAAGCATTTAAAGTCTGACCAATAATGGCCGCTGTAGCCAGAGCTCTTCAAAAACAATCAATAGACTAACAACACAGCAGTGTAGGATAGAGTTGGTCGAAACCGCACATGGGTTCATTCAGGTGTGTAAAAGTAGAACGGATGGGCTCTTACAACGGACTGCATCAAAGTTCAAAATATGACCAATTTACATGTTTGTTTGTTTTTACTAATATTTATGTGATTCCAATGAACCCTGCTGCTTCTGTCTGTTCGAGCAGGTTAGGCTGGTGTTCACACTAAAGAGAAGAACAACATGACCATTTTTAGCCATGTCCAAACGGAGACTAGTTTCGGCGTATCTGCTACAGTTCTTTATCCTTTGGGTGTTTTGTCCACATGGAACCAGTGTTTTAGGAGCACAAAAGGTGTTACTTAAAGAAAACAAAAATTAGACAATGCCATCATTTTGTTTTCATGTCTACAACCCATTTCCTGAACCGATGATGCTGTAGCCTCACCTCTTCCTTAACCTGCATGTGCAGACCTCGCCGACAGCTACGACAACGGCCCCTACACAAGTGGGGGGGGTATACCCACTTCTCCAGGAACCACTACTCCACTGGTTGCATCTATGTGTGGATGTAACCTTATATTATGCATTTTATCCTTGCAAATGACCTGCTTTTCTAAAAGAACAAAATGGGTGCTATGCATGGTTTGAATGACGGGGGAACTAAGAGTAGCTCGGTTCCCCCTGAAAAAAAACTCCCCTGAGACACAAGGAAGAGCTCTGAGAATGAGAAATAGTTTCTTTACGAATTTATTTGATACGATTTAATTCCTTTTGTGTTCATCCATGCGCGGCGGTGCTGCACTCCCCGCCACACAACAGCCATCCATACCACTCATTTGCGGTGTGTTACTGAATGGGTCAGTAGTACGTTTGTTATCGTGGAAAACTGTCATAAAAGCAGTTTCACAGTCCAGGCCGCTGTGGTCGCTATTGATTTAAGGTAAGCTAATAAACAAGAACTGACATAAACTTATTTAACATTGTTGTATCTTATGACTAATGATGACACAAGTGTGTTTCTCAACTAAGACGCAGGCAATCCGCCTCAGTTCAATGAGACTGACTCACAACAGAAGCTGTTATTTCAGCACCGCGGACAGCAGAATTGTTTGTCGTGTGCTGAGAGTCGGCTGAGCAGTCACCACTTAAATTTGCTTGCTTTTTCTGGATGTAAAAATAACTTTTTCAACCCTTATTCAAGTTTAGATTTTGGCTGCAATCCATGGTTAAAAATGAAGCACCAGGAGAGGGTGTGCATTGACATTAAACAGCAAAGCAATGCATAAAGACGGTGATAAACGGAGCAGGCAGCAGACAGCTGCTTGTGGTTTATTGAAGTTAGTTCATCATTACTCAGCAATCTTATTCAAGATATTTGTTATCCTTGAAGCCCTGTGCATGATAAGACAGAAAATTATAGACTCCATGTGTATCTTTGCTGCGTTTTGCTTCTCCTTCTCCTTATTTCTGTTTCCCTACTTGCAGGCTATCCAGGCTGCTGTTGCCCAGTGACTTTGTTCTCCTGCAGATGGGCTAAAATTCAACAGCAACTCACTGCAGAATTCCTGGTTCTGCTCTACAGATCTGCTCCAAGTTTGAGAGGGTAGCTCCAATAAGAAACTGCTAAAGGTTGAGAACCAGTTTGCTCGCTGCTGTGCTGAGCCCACAGAGGATGTACAACCAAAAAGTCAAGCCTGTCAGCAGCTGCAGTCCAAGAGACGAGACTCACTGAATGGCAACAACAACTGCAACAGTAATGACCTAGTTATTATTTTTGTAAACAGAAGTGAACATGGTCGAAAATCCTAAAGGAGGTGCTTCTCATGATGTTTTGGTCAGAAAACACCAGAGCAGAACCAGCGGCAGCTAACAGCCAACCATATTATATTCAGTTATAAGCACCACTCCACAAAAGGTACTGGAAGGCAGTGCAAGTGTGCTGTTTAGCTGATCACACTGAAACACTGTGACACTGACTTTTTCTCAAGTATTGTCTCTACTGAAAAGTACAAACTAATTCCCACAGCAGCCGTTCTTCGCTCCTTTCATATAAAAGATAAAAATGCTGTCTGGTGATCAGAAGCGTTTGTAAAATGTTTGAGGAGAGATTAATTGTTGAGATTGAGAAAGAACCCAACCTGCAATATTCAACTGGAACTGAAGCTTAATGTCAGTTTTTTAATGGGGCTGGAAACATATTTTGCTCTATAGTGGAGTTCATTTTAAGCATGGAAGTTCTGTATCTCATAAGTGGAGTTCAGGTTACAAAAGCTATAACTACGCCCCTGCTGACCATCGTACCTTTGATAGAAAGATAGAAAAAATAGGACTATTATCATAACTTTGTTTTTAGTTTCCTTAGAGAGCTGCTGGGAATAGTAGCCTAGCAATTATCTAAATGGTTCTGCTGCTTTCAAGACATAATATCAATGCTAAATATATACATTTTCCAACTAATTTACCAAAGATAACAACAATAAAGAACTTACACTGGATGAAATCTCAGTATCCAGGTGCAGTATTGCTGTTCAACCTTTGAACGGTGTTGTCACCGGAGGAAAAAAATGACTGTACTCCAGTCTTGTCTGACATCAAAACATGAAACAATTATTAACAGTACACTGGCTTTATATTTTACAAAGTTTATACACACTTTCTCTCTCACATTCCTACTCTTGTGTTTTTAGTGCAGCTCATTTGCAGAAAAAGGACGAAGCACCCACTGACCACATCTGAAGATTAATTTGACTAATAGCTTTTTTATGTTACAATTTTATGCTATAATTATTTTTCACAATATATTTTTTATGGTTTTTAAATAGACTCCCAATATCATTATGAATTATTTTGCCCTTGATAACCATGGTTTGAGAATCTGAACTTGTGATAGCCGCAGCCGTAATCTGTTATACGGAGCATTAAGTTCTGATGGATCATTCTTCATCATAAACAAGCAAGGAGCTTATAAGAATTCCATGAATCGACAGACATGTCAAAATTTGATTAGGCAGATCTGAGTAAGTCATTTTGCCCCAATAATCCATGAGGTAAAATCCAATGGTGACCTCACAGCAGGTCAAGCTGTACTTAACCATACATGGTGCGTCTATTTAGTTCTACCAAGGGTCACAGGGGATATATCCTATTCTCTGTCTCTATCTATCTATCTATCTATCTATCTATCTATCTATCTATCTATCTATCTATATATATATATATATATATATATATATATATATATATATATTTATCACATCAAAAAAGACATTTGATGTGATAAAATAAAATGAGGATTGTTGTTATGCAGTTATGTTTCAGTCAGATTTTATTGGGAACCTACCTCCTATTTATGATCCAGTAGTTATGAAATAATGTGTACTTTCATGGTTGAAATATGTATCCATCAGCAACAATGAGAACTATTTCTGCAAACAAAGGCCGATATTAAAGAAATCAATTCATAGACGTTAAAGCAGCTCTATAAAGAGGACATAATATGATCATATTAATATGCATAGTTCTTTTTTATAATTACATGAAGAGGGAATTAATTAAAATTTTACAGTATTAAAATATACATAAACATTAATGATGTTACAGCGAGGATATGATCTAACTAGCCTACCCTGCTGAGTCATGGTGTCCTTTGAGTTCCTGTGATATTCTGCTGAAACCACAAACTTGAGTCGGCCAGCTAGCTTAATAACACATCAAGTGCTCCTGAAGCTAGTTTATGCAAAATGCCATTTAGTAAAAGCTGACTCTTGTTCGGGCAGAATATCTGATCAGTTTATAGTCTGAGCTATTTCTCTCCCAACGTCTGGTTGAGAATACAGTGAGTTGATGCACGGTGACAATTGGGGGACAGTACAAAGAAAACTAAAGGAACCCCTGAGAGATATACAGTCTCGGAAAGTTACTACAGGTAGTACCCCAAACAACATGAATGAAAATGCATTTTAAACCTTTTTTTTTTTTTTTTTTTACCAACTATCATGACTGAAAATTTTTGTTTCCTAAAAAAGAAGTGTCGTGAAAGTTTCAGGATTTTGTAGAAAAGCTTTAGAATTTCCACAGTTGCCCATGTTGTGTTTGTATTACTTGTCAGATCAGCCTAATTGAGCAGTAGGTTGCCTGGTTGATTCACTCCCCATGTTAACGAAAGCAAACTCACCAAATGTGATCCAGTCCTTAAATAACAAAAACAATATGGAGCTTAAAACTTGGGGCAATATCTGTGACTCACTCTTTGACAAAGATGGAGAGGGTGCTGTCTTTGTTTAGCATGTTTACCAGATCAGCTTAATAAGATAAGATGCACCAATAAAAAAAAAACTTTGTGTCAGCATTGTACACCTTTACACCTGCATGAATATAAACGGATGCCACACAGCTGTGAACAATTCAATGATCAGGTAATACAAGCATAAAAACAATGCTCTGCCTCAACTAACAATTCCCTTCGCCCAAATGCTTCACTCTTAGTTTTGTGTGTTGTTGGTTTGTGTCAAAAAAAGAAAAACATAAAGTCAGCCTTAAATCTAGACTAGCTAGCATCTAAAAGTTGAGCTCCGGTTAAAGATAATTACAACAAGGGGAGCATCTTCTGAAAAATAAAACAATTAGGAGGACTGCATTTGCGATGGAGTTGATCTAACTGGTCATCTGCACACCTGTGCCTCTGTCTCTGTGTTCCAGAGAAAGAGGACTAATCAATACGTCAGATCGATTGGCTTCAAAGACTTAGCCTAAGCTCTGCTCCATTCTCAGTAGACTGTCATTCACTACCGGCTGCCCAGACACATCTTATTCCAACAGGAGACAGCTATTCACTTTGTGACTTTCAACTGTCTGTTTAAAGCAAAGCACTTATTGTCCCTTACTGAAGGATTCTGACAAGAGGCGATGGTGTGTTTTGGGGGCGGCAGAACGCTCGGGTTGGAGCTTTGGGTAGAAAAGGAAAAGACAGTTGGGGAGGGCGTCGGGGACGGAGGTGGCTCTGTAGAGACGCCCTGCTGTGAGAACAGACAATTGCAAAGGCTGCACTCAGGAAATCATCAAACAGCAGTTGGTTAAGGGTCTCTCTTGTTCAACAGCACTAAAGAGGCCATGATGATGTGACAGCAGACTGAGCCGATGAATGCGACTTTTGGCTCCGGTTATAGATAGTCCCATTTTATTCGACACGGGCCGCCTTTCTTCCACTGGCAGTGAGCTGAATGGGGGCTTGGCATTTGAAAGGAAGCAGAGAGATTTGCTGGCGGATTAATCCTTTCATTAGGGGAAAGTGAGACGTTAATTGCGGCAACAGCTGCATCTCTCATGTTTACACGACTGACGATTTAAGCGCCATCCCTTTAAACGGAAAAAAGCAATTATCAATAAATGCGGGGCAATCTTGCCGTGATGAATGTCGCACAAATTAGCCTTTCTTCTTCTCTGCACCGCATATTCGGGGCGCAAACATCCGTGCTGGCTAGCGGCATGTGGTTGCGGGCTACATTGTAACACAACAAAGATAAAACACTTGACTTTTCTGCGATGAAGAGCTCCAAGGGAGAGCGATCAAAGGTGAGTCATGATTTTTTTTTTTAGCTGATGAGAACGCAGGGGGGGGGTGCAGGGAAGGAGGGTGAAAAGGGCTTGTGCAGTCTGAGGGGAGAAGAGGAATCGGGTGTGTTGACACACTGAGGAGCAACAACTTCAACAGAGAAAAGCGTGCCAGAAAACTAGAAGTCAAGTTATGCTGGCAAACTGAGACGGCGCTGCACTTCTTAGAGCTTGGATAAGCATCTAGAGAAAAAAACAATTGAGAAAAATTCAGATAAGAAAGAAAGTTGAGGAGGAAGTGAGGAAGGTGGAGCGGATGAGCAATGAAATGGTAACTGGATGACTGAAAACAAGGGCAGCATGGAGTCTGACAGCAAGGAGGGATGGAAGTAGGGGAAATAAAGCAAGGGGGCACAGTGGTAGTGAGTGGAGAAATGGGAACTGAGGAAGTGAGGAAGGCAGGGTAACATTCACCGTTAGGGCCGATCAATTTCTCGTCCCCTCAATAATAGATGTGACGAGCACGGTGGGCTGTTATCTGTCAGGCTTCACCGGCCAAAATACAATCCCCACTGGGAGCCAACGCGCACACACAGATACACCTAGGCACAAAAAAAAAAAAAAAGTGAGATTTCAAAGCACATATTCCTGCAACAAAACTTCCCATCTAACCTTGAAGCACATGCTGGCAAAAAAAAGACCAAGGAAAATTAAATTCAACATGAAATGGAAATTGTTTAGGCTCACTGATGCTGTCGTTGTTATCCTCATGGTCGCACTGCACTGATGCTGCTGACGCTCTCATTCATCAACTGAACCTTTTTTTTTCTCCATTTTACACACAAAAGCAGAAAGGAGCTTAGATGCTGCCACTTGTCTATTCTCACAGCAGCTTCCTTTTACTCTCACACCTTCTGTCCTCCATCTTTCCCTGCTACACAAGTCGTGTCACACACACAGTTACATTTGTGAGGATGCTGCACTGACTTTTGCACTTTCAACCCTATGCAAGTATCAACACATACGTATACTCGCACTAGCTTCTGGTTAGGTAACAGCAATCAGGAGCATCAGGCAGACCCAGGAAGGCAGGCATGTGGAAGGAGTCTCTGCATGACAGAGCACAGCAGAAACAAGCACTCACTCAGCCCCTATCTGTCAAGACCCCCTCCTGTCGTTTTACCCAGATGTGTCAGACCAGAACGCCCACAACCTCCCTACACATTCACCTCATCTCCAGCTGTACCCAATGCAACTATAAAAAAAAACAGAGGCCGATGCACTTTAGACTTCTGATGTACAGTACTGTGAAAATAAACAAAGTTTACATGTCAACACCTAAAACAAATAAATAATTAAATGTAAAAACCAGCTTAAAATTGGATACAATTTGAATGGAAAACAGCACATGGCATTTTAATAAACACTAGGCAGGTGCTGCTGATCTAAATGATCATCAGAAAGTGTGAGGACCTCTATATAAACAGAGGTTTATATAGAAACACAAAGCCATGGAGGAGAGACATCAGTGATTGAGAAGCAATGGTGGCTGCCCATCAATCTAGGAAGGGCAATAAGAGAACTTCCACACTATTCAATGTCCATCATTCTGCAGTGAAAAGGATTATTCAGGTGTGGGGAAGACATTTAATACAATCGACAGTTTTCCCAGCGGTGGACATCCCAGTAAGTTCAGACTGTGTGATGCTCGGAGGAAAAAAAAAGAGCTACATCTCAGACTCTACGGGCCTCGATCACCACGTTATGTCAAAGTTCATAACATCACAAACATAAACATACTAAATAAGCATGGTTTGTTTGACAATGTTGCCAGAGGGAATAAGAACATGGCAGCACAGCTTAGATTTGTAAAGTTGCCTTTGAACAAACCAAAAGACCTCTGGAACAATGTCGTTTGGACAGTTGAGACCAAAGTGGAAATGTTTGGCCATAATATACTGCAATACATTTGGTGAAAAACAGATCCAGCATATAAGCACAAACTCCTCCACAGTAGTGGAGCAGCCAGAGGGCCTAGACACCTTGTGCTCATTGAGTCGACCATGAACTACCCTGTTATTTATGTATTCTAGAGTCAAATATAAGGACATCTGTCTGCAACAAAAGTTTGCTTTAAACTGAGTAATACAAGAGCACAATTATCCCAAACACAGCAGCAAAAACCAAATAACAAAACACAGGAATCAAGATGTTGCAATAAAGTCCAGAAATCAGCCTGATTAAAGTGCTTTGCTGGGACCTTAAAAAAGCTGCACTGAAAAAATATGTCTGCAAAGCTCAATATCATTGTAACAATGTATAAAAATGTAATTTTGTACGGAGGAATGGATCAAAATTCCTCCACAACGATGTAAGACACTAATAACATCACACGAGCATTAATTACTTCACATTTCTGCAGCTAAAAGTGGTTCCAAAGTCAGCTGCATTTCATTTTTCACATGCATTTTGCATTTATGCTCCGTTTTTGTTAAATTAATTTATACTAATATGATGTAATATGTCATATATTATTCTTAATCTGAGGTTGTAACCTAATTTGAAGACATGGTGAGGACTAGGTGATTTATTATGCCCTGATCTATATAAACTTTTAATTAAAGGAAGGTGTACTTTCTTTTTCACGCAGTTGCATCTGTATGCAACATCAGAGCAGAGGAATATCTGATCACTCACCTTTTTTGTCATGGCTGACATTTACCATAGGACATGTCATGGAAAATCAGGGCATATGTGTACAAGACATTGTGACAAAAGTAGAACAGAATACATCAGTGTATATGTTGCTGAGAGAATCGGGGAAACTATAAACAACTGAAAACAACCTGACAGACTGAAAACACAGTCAAGAAGTACAAAAGCGGAGCTAATGTCAAAAATTGGAACCCAATGTGTGAGGCCAGTCGTGTCAGGCAGAAAAAATCATAATTAGGTGTTCGAATGCATGTCAAACACCCAACCGAAAACAAAGCATTTCAACCAGAAAGGCGTTAAACCATAAAAAGAGTTAAAATTTATGACTCAGATCGTGGGAGTCAGCTGTGCATCAGCGACGTAGTCATTGTCACAGCATGGGACAAACAGTTGGACCCACTGCCAACCCAAAAAGGCACTTCACACGCACGCACAACTGGCTACAGGTAAGCATGAAGTCAACAAGCAAATGATGACGTGTAATTATCGTGTTTGGATAAACCTGTGATTTATTTATTCCTGGATAAGGAGAGATGTCAAGCAGCTACAGGAACAATCTGTTCCTGCAGCGTTGTGCTGGAATTTCTGTGTGCTGACGGCTTTTAAATTATGTGTCATTCATGGTCTTAAACAGAGGGGAGCCATGGGAAAGCTGGGTTATATCGAGAAAATGCTTGCTCTAATGTTATGCGGAGTATACATTTGGATGGTTCTTTAACTGCAGCTGAAGTGTCAAGTGTGTGGTAATACCTTTGCTGACAGAAATAGATCTGTCAGTGTTTACTCATTATGAACTCAGCTGATGTGGCATTGAGTATTAATTATATCCAGCTCTTTTGTATAACAGCATCAGGCTTTATCATCCCTGCAAACAGTGATAGGGCTGCTCTGTAATAGCTGCTCTAATAAATGAGGCGACATTGCTGCCATCCTCAACATGTACTGATGTTATACATTTCATCAGGCTGTCTGTATTCTCCAAGGTATGCTAACGTGGTTAGAGCTAGCACATCTAGTTTTTATGGTGGGTCTTGGCTGTCATGTCTAAGCAGAAGCACTACAACTGTGTGTTACACTCTAAAAGTAATGACCTCCCAACTAGATAAACACAAAACTGAGCATTGAGTTTATTCTTTGACTGGATTTTTGTGAGTGTTTATGCATCAAGAAAATAATAGCGATTGTTGGGAACATAACACTGTCTGTCTTGATCGTAAAATGATACTTACCCAGTCCAGCATCTCCATTCTGACAGTAATTCACAGCTTGGGAGTTAGCTTCCAATCAATAGTAAAAAATACATTCATTTTCTTTTCTGTTGTAGACGGAGATAAATTAAGTCAAATACTTTTTCTTTTTTATCCATAATGGTGTTTTTAGTTTTTCTGGTTGTGAGATTAACTATTCTGAACTAAAAACTAATGGAGTCAGAACATACGGCAGGGAAAGAGAATTATGTATTTAGCATTAAGAAGAAGTATTGACACAACCCTGAACCAATCATATCGACTCTGAACCACTGGACACAACCTTGAACTATTGCACTTGACCTTGAACCATCAAACACGACCCTGAACCATCAGACACAGCTCTGAACATCAGACACAACCTTGAACCATCAGATCGACCTTGAACCATCGGACACGACCCCAAACCATTGGACATGACCTTGAACCATCAGACACAGCTCTGAACATCAGACACAACTTTGAACCATCGGACACGACCTTGAACCATCAAACCAATCGTGAACTTCTGGACATGACCCATAAACATGAGGGGCCGTATTCACAAACAATCTTAGGGCTAAAAGTAGTTCCTAACCTGCGGATTTAGGAGTCATTCCTAGAAAAAGTGGGTATGTCGGTCCTAAATTTAGGTCTCCTAAATCTTTCGCCTAAGAGTATTTCACAAAGCATTTTAGCATTAAAACTAGCTCCTAAACATGACAATGGTTAGGAGTAGTCAGGAGGACTCCTAACACGCTAAGAGTAAACCAAAGAGAAAATCCACTGATGGCTATGATGCTGCTATAATTCATAGGACTGATGCTGAGCTTTTAAAGAGGTATGGCCTGCATTAACATCACTGACGAACAGAAATAACGCACTAACACGGGGGATAAAAGTTGTGACTACATTACATTATTCGGCTCCAGGGAAAATGCAGTTATTTGCAGTACAGATGGACTCGCCATCAACCAGAGATGTTCACAAGTCCTTTTTTTGCAAGTCCAAGTCAAGTCTCAAGTCCCTTTTAGCTGTAATGAGTAATTTCCCGTACAACACCTGCCGTGTGGTCTGCCTAGAGCACTGCATTATAATATCCAAAGAATAAAAGCCTGGTTCAGCCTTTATCTACCAGCATTTAGTAACAGCACTAATCTTTAGCTCTAACTGATAAATGCTCTGTCCCTCTCCTCTGGATGATTTCTTAGCTGTATTCATTTTGGAAAACCTGCAGATGAACATGGAAATTTACTCCGATTAGTAAATATGTTCTTAACTTATCTAAGAGTTTTTCATGTGTACAAAACTCCATATTGACCCACAGAGACATTTGAAATACTAATACTGCAGTTCACTGTGTTTTTTCCCTGAATGTAGAGAGGAGCCAATATGCTGCATCTTAGCGCAGGATCACCACCGGTCCTGCAGGTTTTAGACATTTTCCTGCTGCAACACACCTGATCCACAACACAGCTTGTTGCCAAGTTCTGCACAAGCCTCTTCATGACCCCATTAATAATTTGACTCAGGTGTATTTTGCAGCTGGTAAACATGTAAAATCTGCAGTTGGTGATCACTGCACCAGTGCAACAGAAAAATAGTACGTTTTTATTTTTAAAAAGAAGAAGAAAAGAAACAGCTTAATTTAACTGTATGGTGCGTATAGAAAAAATGTAAACCTCTGAACAATTTAATTTAAAAAAAAAAACCTCAACATTTTAATTAATTTAGATCCAATATTTGCAGGTCCAATAAATATTCCTAATAAACAGACCCAGTAAAACCAGCTTGTTTACAGTTTGGTCCCAGTTTAACACCATCATGGCAAAATGACCGCAGTGGCTCTAAGCTCGTTGCTAAACATGCTAACATTCAGCTTACAGTGACTCACCTTTCCAGGTGTGTTTTAAGGTGGATGTGGTGGATCCAGCTTCCTGGATTTTAATGCAGACGTTGCAACTTGCTGCTCTTAAAATCCTCCCTCTTTATAAAGTTTTTCATACCTTAAAGTTACCGCGGCGCTGTAGCCACAGCTGTGTTCATGGCGGTGCTTTCGTTTTGATTGATTGCGCGTGCACTGCAGACGCGTCTGCATTACGTGTGAGGAAATGACAGCACACGACACAACACAGACAGGAGATCAGACAGAGAATATCATGAAAAAAATAAGATTGTTCACGAGTCTTCAATCGCCAGTCTGAGTCAAGTCTTGAGTCTTTTGAGTGAGAGTCCAAGTCAAGTCTCAAGTCGCTGGGAATGCGAAGTGCGACTCGAGTCCGAGTCCCAAACTATGGTCCACTCCCCATCTCTGCCATCAGCCGATATGCCGAATTATTCATCAAACAATAAACGCCCTCTGCATCATCCCACAATTTCTATTTAGGCTACTGTATGTTTGTTTAAATTGAAAATAAAAAATAAATGTTTTTTTTTTAAAAAGTGACACTTGCGGCCTACATTTTATTTTATATCTTTATTTGATCCAGCAGCACACCTCCTGCAGTTGTGATGTGCAGCCCTGTTTTTTCCCACTGCGGGCCGCAGGTGTAAAATAATCTTGCCCGCCCCGCACAACCCGCCCGCTATTAAATACGCTACATGCTAAATATGCAATTGAAAGCTGATCTTATTTGGCCTGAATAATGTGTGGCTATTCTTTTTTTCTTTTTTTACATAAGATCGCAGGTCATTGCGTTATTTATCCGCCCCACTTTCAGCAATGAAAGTGAAAATTTCTTGATCCGACTTGTGCCGAGCAACACTATCTGCAGTATTTCTGTCATGAATAAATTTACTGACAAATACCGAAAAAAAAAAAAACCCAAGACAGCAAATCACAGTGTCAGGAAACATGACATCACCCATAGCAACTGGGTCAACTCCACCCTTTCTCTTAGCTTAGGAGTCCTCTCAGTTCCTTAGTAAAAGTTACTTTCAGTAGCTTTGTGAATAGGTTTTAAGAGGGAGCTCTTAACTAAAACCTGCTATTTAAGAGTCCTCCTAGTGGTGAGATAAGATTCTTTGTGAATACGGCCCCAGATACAACCTTGAACCATGAGACTGACCCTGAACCATCGGACCAACCCTGAACCATCCGACTGACCTTGATACAAGAGACACGACCTTGAACTATCAGACATGACCTTGAACAATTGAACACAACCCTTTACCATCGAACAATTCCTGATCCATCAGACAGATGCGGAACCATTGGAGAGACCCTGAATCATCAGATCAACCTTGAACCATGGGACAAAACCCTGAACCATCAGACACAGAGCTCAACAATTGGACACGACCTTGAACTATTAAATACAACCTTGAACCATCGGATCCGACCTTGAACACGACCCTGAAATATGGGATACGACCCTAAGTCATCTGACTGACCCTGAACCATCAGACTGACCTTGAACAATGGGACACAACCCTGAACCATGGGACATAACCTTGAACCATCAGACTGACCTTGAACCATGGGACACAACCCTGAACCATGGAACATAACCTTGAACCATCAGACACAACCCCGAACCACAGACATGACCGTGAACCATCAGACACAACCCTGAACCATCCGACG
>JAOXYM010000008.1:7099411-7110997 GCA_028567055.1 Leptatherina wallacei | reverse complement strand
TTAAAACACTGGACTGACAGTGCAGCCAGGGTTTATCAAATCAATCAAAAGTAAAGGAATTAAAATTAGATTTTTGATTTGTTTGTTAACCAACTAGCCAGCACTGCCTTTAACCTTCTAATCTGTCATTCCACACTTTGCCAACTAAAGCCAGTTCAATGCAACTTGAGAGAAAGTTATGCCTAAAAAAGGAATTTGTATCAGCTGTCCATGATCAAACTGAAGATAAAGAAAATGCATGTAAAATAAAAATGCCTGTGGCTAACTTAAATTTGGTGAAATTTACGGAAAATGTAAAAAGTTTGTGCTACACCATAACTATATCATGAATGTAGGACATCTAAGTAGACTCATACAAAGGTCATTCCTTGGTTTTTAAAAAATCAATTGAAACAAAAGTAAACAAAATTGTGGTGGCTATACTGCCACATAAAAAAGTCTCAATAACCTGTCATGTGTTTGGGCTTGTCTTGGTCTCATCATGTCGAAATGTGAACAGTATGATGTAGAGCAGTGGCTCCCAGGGTCCCTCAAAGAGCACAGGGGATCCCAGAGGCATTGACCATTCAGAGCCATTGTGATGAAAAATAAAGACTATGTCCACACAGAGATGAGTTGAAGTGTCTGCTCAAGTTTTTTTTTTATCATCTGGACATCTCGTTCACATGAAAGGCTACAACTTGTGCATCCAATCAATTTTCATCCATGTACAGGAGTTTAAGAGGTCAGTTCTGGTCCATGTATGGAGTTTTAGGAGGCCAGGGAGCAGATAGTGCTACACTAGTGGAGCACTTCATGTCTATCCAACCTTGATTTTACTTGCAACATCTAATTAATAAAACATGTCTGAGAAACATCTCATAGCAGATTATTTGTCCCTATTTAAAATGATAAAAAAAAAGGCTTTATGTTGTTAATCTAACTTTGGCTTTGGGAAGGACATGACTCAGCCAGAATACATTATTTATGGTGACAATCTCACAAATGGTCACAAAACCAAGCACAGTTTTAAGATGGGGTGGGGCAGGGGGTCCACAGCTTTTTAGTATTTGCATGAATGGGGTCCTCAAGGAAAATAGGTTGGGGAACCAGTGATGTAGAGGACTGTTTAAAAACAAAAATAATACATTGAACCAGAACATTTAGTGGTGAATTAATGGTTGAAACACCTCTTTCTTTATAAAACCATGCCTACACAGATACAAGGACTTTCCCCTTTATAAATCATTACCTTCCTGGAAGTTTGCGCAGGTGAATTTGGCTCATATCCCGCCCTCGTCACCCCCACATTCTACCATAAATGGTCAATGCAAACTATTCAGACTCTGAAGACTCTGAAGTATTCAGTTTCTGCATACAAATAAGCCGGCTGATCTCTGGCGTTTAAAGCTTAATCGTGGCAACCTAAAAGACACGAAAACGCAATTTCACGGCGACTGAAGTTGAGGTGCTTGTTGGTGAGAGATGGAGGCTCGCAAAAACATTTTATTTGGGGGTCACAGTAATGGAATCACAAATAAACAAAGGCTGCCGAGTGAATGATGTGTCACTGAGAGGTCTGCACTACCAGAAGTAAAAAGTGGTCAGAAGTGGTCTGAAGGTGAAGAAGCCACAGCTGAGGGAGGACATGTCGAGCTCATTAAAAGGTATTGTTTAAAAAAAAGAATTGTGTTTGCTGACATGTTCACGAAGCATTGGTGAGGGGGAGAGGCCAGGTGGAAGAGGAATGACATTCCTTCGTGGGACTTTGTGCAGGACACCACACACCGTGATTTTTCTACACACCTTTTAGATGTAGTACAGGAGTATGCCCCTTGACCAAACCAAAAACCACCACCGGTTTTTGAGGAGGCCGATGGCTCGCTGCATAACTGAGCGCGCACGAGCGTGGAGCACTTTGAAGCGCACCTCCTCTGCGCTCTGCGGGTTTGCAGATGGAGTGAGGAGCCAGCGCCTCAGGGTGTAGCCACTGTCACCTGCAAGTTATACCAGAAGAATTATGAATCCGGTTTTGTTATTGTTAGTATTTCTATAATGTGGATTTACAAGGAGCAGCCGCGCAGCGCGTGCCTGCAGTTTATTCCCTTCACTGATATTCCTGACCAAAGGATATCATTTAATAAAAATAAGTTAATTCGAATCAAAAGGGCTTTGGGCAGAAAATGTCATGATGTTGATCACATCAAACACATATCAGCCTACCTGTGGGATATTTCCCGCGAAAGAGCCGGTTGCCAGAAACCCTACAGTGGTCAACAGCTGCAGATGCAACGGGATCGTCCGGTTCCGGTGGGTCGGTCAGTGTAACTCTGAGTCCAGATCAGCACATACTGTTGATCTAAGAGCACTGGGAATCTAAATCGGCAGTCATCATTAGGCTACCGGCCAGGAAATCTTTGTGCTCTGTAAAAACTCTCCAACCTGATCCTGCCATTGGCAGAATCTTTGAGCAACCCCAGCACATCTCTTGTGAAGCATTACGCACGATGTCACTGCAGTATTTATATGTTCACTAAGGAATTACGCTGATTACTACATATATTGTCACAATCAATGTACCAATAAGTACCATTGCTAAATAATTTGAAGATGTATGTATAATCATAGTGTGCTGTAACTCTTAAATGAGTGCTTATGGAATGCATGGCTCCATCCAGGGGCATATATTTCAGGCCAGGGTGTATAATATTACAAGAGTCTACATTTTGACATGATTGGCTAAATGCAGGAGATGAATGTGGCTCAAATTCCCCATCTCAGCAGTTGCGCCGCCAATTTCCCTGTCTCCAAAAGGTTTGTGCGCAAGGATCACAGTTTGCGTACAGGTGCGCACATTCTCCCGTCAAGTTTATTTTCATTAATCCCAACCTTTGCGTAGAACGTGACTTACGCCACTTTCAGACCCTGTTTTGTGCGTAAGCAACGTTTATAAATGAAGCCCCTGATCTGTGATCTATGTTTTGCAAGCTCTGAATTCATGTTGTCATTGTATTGCTGAAACATGAAAAGTTCAATATGGATAAGACTTTGTTCAGAATGCAGGCAAAGCAGATTTATTTCTCAAATCATACATTTAGGATGAACTGTTCACAGAGTCATTTGTAAGGAGAAGAAGTTCTCATTTCTAGCTGGTTTCTCACCATCGGACTGATCAATGGTTGGAAATAAAGTAATATTAGATGCATTTCTGAGATATTAAGATCAAATAGTGCAAGAAACATAAACCACAATATATAATAAAAACATTGTTTTGACATCACAATTGCAAGTAATGTTTTCCTATCATTACCCCCACATTTGCAACTAGGGCATCATAATCCTCCTCATCATCTTTATATTATCATCCACACCAAGGTATCACCTAATAATCCAGTGATAACATCATTATATTGGTGTTAATCAGACCATCTGTATCATCGTCACAGTTTTATTTCAAAAGGTCATTATCTCCATCCTTATCACTTAAGAACAAATTATACCTCATCATCTTCACATACAGACTCGTGCTTCTGCACACAAATTTCATTAGGCCGGTATACCCTCCTCAGTCATTACGCATGCTGTAAGCCCGTATCTTTAGTCGACAGAGGTCTTTAGATTGACTTCACCAAAAGTACTTTGATGAACAGAGAGAGGAAGGGAGGAGAGAAATGTATGTGTGACCATTAGAGAAGTAAGAGAGAGGGACTTCTCTTCCTGTGTTATAGAGACAGTATAACAGGGTCAGCCAGATGACAGAGCATGAAAGGACTGATTTAACCACCAGGGAGATACTCTGTGTGTGTGTGAGGAATAGAGAAGGAACGAGCGAGGATTGAATGTACTTGTCTACTTTTGCCCTCCAATACTGAGCAATATAGCGGATGTTAGATTAAACATTTACATTTGTTTGGGTTTCGAAATCTTCTTCTGCTTTTCCTCGGGCTGAGGTTTACATCTGTCCAGTTTCTCTGCAGCCTGGAGAGTCATTTATGTTGTGCATGTGTTTGGCAGGCAAACTCGGTTGGCCAGGCTGCAGAATCAAGCTGCAAACATTGTTCCCAGAACCAGGTTCGATGTGTCCTCACAAGCATCACCAATTCAGACATCACAGATGTCGCAGACAGCTATTTCTCAACTGGAACATTTATGATCAAATGAATTGTGTTTGGGTTTTTTTCAGTTATAATGATCAGTGTGCCCCAAAACTAATCACAACAACATATTTTCATCAATCCCTCTACCAATGCAGAAAAATGGTTTGTTTTTATTTGAAACATCTTGTGATTTCTGCCTCCATCTTAATATGCAGGTTTGGTTTGGGATGTTCAGAGCCATGACAGATTACATTCATAAAATGATATAAAATCTTCAATAAACAACACAGCTTTGAAATAAAACCTGGATAATGTAAACACCTCGGTGATGGGACATATCGGCAAGCCATCATGCATGCAATCACAGGGACGTTCTTCAACAGAGAAAATAATGACAAGTAAACAAGTGTCTGATGCTAAAGTGACATAGCATGAAATGCATTATATGAATCAATTCCTCAGACAACAATAACATTTCCAAGGTTTTAGTTGTTTTAGATTATGAAACTTCCCACTTATGTGGCCCCTTGAGAACAGTTGTTAACTTTATCAGAATTCCCCACAGATTTTCAAACTGAGAATGGTCTGACTATTAATCAATATTTATTTTTAAAAACACCATTTCATACAAAGAAAGTGCAACACAAAGTGCTTTACAGTAAAAACATAATGGACAAAAAGACCCATCTTTACCCATCAAGTCCCCAGACTCCAAGCCCAAGAGTCACACACAAACACACACATTTATGAATAAGATTATGTCTCTAAAAGATATTAAAACACTGAAAGTTTACATGAAAAGAATACAAAAAAACAATAAAATAAAACATAAAATGAATCAAGTAAGATATGATGAAATAAGTTAAATAAAATTAGATCAAATGGAATAAGATAAAATAGCACACTAGAAGAATGGAAAAGCAAGGCAAGTTTATTTGTATAGCACATATCATGTATGAGATGATTCAAGGTGCTTTACATAAAACAGAGCATTACAGCGGGGTGCAGAAAAAACATTAAAAAGTAAATTAAAAACAAACTTTTAAAAGAAAAAAACAAATTAAATAAGAACAGAAAACTCAAATAAAATAGGATAAAATGCAAGAAATAAAGGTTAATCATCAGTTGTTTTGATAAAAAGAATGGGGATTGGGGATGGTACAAAAACTCTTAAATATTAAGTTCATTAATAATGCAGAGAATATAAATGTGTTCAATAAATCATTACAAAATAAACTGGTAAAATGCAACCAGAAAATTATTATGGGGACAAAAGTACTCACACATACCTCAGAAATTTGATTAAACCAAACTGAAAATACCTTATTTATCCTCAAAAAGAAATGTTGCAGAAGGAGTATTTGTGTTTATTTATTTGTTTGTTTTATTATAAATTCTTCATTGTTAGTCAAAAATGATTTAAGTTCATGTCCCAGAGGGCGATGTCTGTTGCCAGGAATGACCTAAAGCTTCCTCTGTTGCAGCGGACCTGAAGAAGCCTCTGACTGAACACACTCTTTTGTTCTGAAAACTTGTCATTTATGTTGAGAATCCTTCTCTGGACACTCAGCCTCAGGGTCTCCAGAGTTATGCCCTGCACAGAGGCAGAATTATTGATCAATTCGTTCACTTTCTTTGATGCTGATTGAAGGATGTCAGCTTCCTCAGAATAAAGTCTGCCCTGTCCTTTCTTGAAGATGCCTCAGAATTGCATTTCTGGTCTACTCTGTTGTCCAGCTGAACTCTCAGTTATAAGTAGTCCTCAACTAACCAACCTCTTCTCTCAGGATAAAAATATTGCTTTGCTTACTCCTGCTTTGCTTTTAGTTTTGGTCTTATTTAACTTTGTTTTATTATGCCCTTAAATTTATTTTATGTCTTTTAAATGTTTTATGTATTCTTACTGTTCAGCACTTTGGTCAGTACCCACTGTTTTTAAAGTGCTTTTTGAATAAAGTTGTCTTGCTCCTCCTAAAATCCACAATCATCTCTTTGTCAGTGTTCAAGATAAAGAGATTGTCTCTGCACCATGCAACAAAGTGACCGACCAGTTCTTTCTACTCAGCTTCTTGTCCATCACTGATAAAATCCCACACCTACAGTCATCTGAGTAATTTTTGCAGATGACATGACTCAGAGTTGTACTGAACGTCTGCAGCAAGGAGAAAAATTATAAGAGTAGTCCTCTGTGGTGCTCATGCTGCTGATCACCTTCTCAGACACACAAGCTTTCATTCTCTCTGCTAGATAGTCATACATCCAGGTGGTTGTTGAGTATCCACCTGGTCATTCTGGAGCTTTTCACACAATACTCTTGGCTGAACTGTGTTCAAAGCACATTAAGAATCAAAGAGCGCAATCATCATCGTACTTCCTGATTTGTCCAGATGACGGTGGACTCACTGAGCTGATGGCGTCTTTAAACCCAACCTCATGCACTCTTTAATCTTTTTTTCAAGCTGTCTGTCTTTGTCCCTGAAGGCTTTCCTTTTATGTTTAGCAGCTTTTTCAGGTCACTTGTGAGCCAGGGCTTGTTATTGGGAAAGCATCTCACTATTCTTGTGGGGATGATGCTCTCCACACAAAAGTTAATGTAATTTGTCACACACTCAGTCATGGCATTGATGTAATCTCCATGTGGCTCACAGAGGATAATTCGGTCTGTGGCCTCAAAGCACCCTCATAGAGTATCCCCAGCATCATTAGACCAGGTTTTAATAGTCTGTTTGATCACTGGATGCTGCTGAATGATTGGTGTATGGCTAGTGGAACCAGATTTTGGTTTGAAGGAGGCAGGACAAAAGGAGCTGTATGCATTTCCTATATTTGCATAAAATAAATCCAACATCTTATTTTCTCTGTAGGAGGAGCTGGCAAACAGTTGCAATGTTAGAAATGTAACAAAGAGGGAGATGTTGACATCTCTAGATTGTCATGAATACATTGGGATTTTGGGTTTGTAGCCTAGCAGTGACCGAGCTGATGACATAACAGGCTGCGTCCATATTGGTACCAGGTCGAATGTAAACCACTGAATAACTCATGTAAACTCTCTGGGTAAATAATATGGATGAAAACTCACAGCTAACAGTTCAATGGCCTGGGTTTAGGTCGTCTCCTTCCCAGTGACATGTCCAGGATGACACCGTATGTTGTGGACAAGCGCTGAAACGCCTCCACCTTTACTTTTAACACTCATTCTGGTATCTCAGTCTGCTCGTATAGTCTTAAAGTAGAGCAGAGGCACATGGGAGTCTGGGGTATGCTCCCGCAGTAAAGTCTCATTGGAACACATAAAACTGCACTCTCTGCATTCTTTCTGTGTCCGCCTTAGCACTTCGAGCTCATCCATTTTTGTTAGCTTGCAACCTTATGTTTTCCACTAGAGTGATTGAAAGAAATAGTTGAAATTTCCTCTGCTTATTTTCCTGCCTTGATCCTGCTGTGCATCCTCGCTCATTAAAATCGTTTTGCAGAGACTGATCAGTTGATCCTGCAGGTTAAAAACTCTTCCATTATCGTGGACACTCATATCAGTTGATTAAAAAATGTCCAATATACAAGGAGAAATCACTTGAGTATCAATCCCCTCCAACCGGTGTGAGTAAGATCTCTAAAAACAATTAGTCTGACAATTGATAATGTAAAAAGAAAGTAAACAGTTTAAGCTCGTCTAAGTGATCCAGTAGATTTTTTTTAAAGCAACAGGGAGAGCTAGATGGTGTCTTCTATACAGCTTCTTTTTTTTTAAAAGTCCAACACAGTCAGAATAACAGATATTCTAGAAGTGGTATTTGCTGAGGATGCTCTTCACTTAATATAAACACTCACTACAAAACTGTTAATAAAAAATGCAAAGCTGGCCCCGGCATCATGTCTGCCGCGAGCAAATACCTGGTCAAAAACAAAATATTTCCAAAGGCTGAAGAGTGTGCAGTATTTCACAGTCTAAGTAATGTACCCTGCAGCAGCAACAGCTAATGCTTGCAGCATGCCTGCAGCTCACACCAAAGGCGTTGAACCCCAATGTAGATGACAAAACTGTTAGTGAGGCACAGACAACCATAAAATAATCATCATTATGATTATTCATTAATCATTCAATGGTCAATTTACTTAATAGAGAGAAATCTCCACAGAGAAAGGCCCGATTGGAGATTCAAACCAGGAACCTTCTTGCTGTGAGGCAATAGCGCCAACAATACACACAGACCATACAGAGCTAAACAAGAAGTGAAGCCAATCAAAAATACTACATGTACGAATGACACAAATCAAGTAAACACAGAGGCTTTACAAAGAAAACAGAAAATCTGACGCTAAAGACTAAGATCATATAAAAGAAGGTCAGAATTAATTTTAAAAAAAACAATGACGCACACAGACTTAAAAAAAATCCCTCACGAGGCTCTGGCCGACAGCTGGCTGAGCTGCCAGGGCATGACCATGACACTGACAGGGCCACAAGCAGACCCAGGCTTCGTGACAAACGCTCTTTGGTTCAAACATACAGCTGATTACCTCAGAATTAGAGCTGGCCACTGCATATCATAACAGAGTGTGGGCCGGCTAGAGCCATCTGCCGGTAGGTGGAGACGTGGCCTGGGACAGATTAGCATATTCATGGACCCTTATTCACTGAGTAAGGACCCCTGTTATTACACCCAAGTCACATGATGGCAATGAGGGTTTTTTTTTCAGGGCAAAAGCGTTCAAATTTATGTCTCTATTGAATATGGACCTAAGACAACTCTAAAGATCAAACAAAACATCACATACATGGATATTTAAACAGAGTCACTTGATCCTCTGTGTGCTGCATTTTACAAGCTTCCACACACATTTTAGTACATGCCAGTAACTGTGTGGTTTATTGGCTGGTTGTACAAGCTGACAGCATATGTGAGTTTTGAAGGCCACTATCATGTACTATGAAGGAGGGTTCAGAGTTTGGTATGCTCCCTGAGGCAACTATGGACCTCTGATCCCAGTATATCCCGCAGTCATCGATCAGTAGATCCCCAGGGAACAAAGATACAAAACATGCTGGCAAATACACTGTGTATACAGACAGTCAGTGATGGTATGTGGAGCGACAAGGAAGCTGGATACACGCGATAGACAAGCAGGTGAACAGATAGACAAAGTGTGCACACTGCAATAAAAACATGCAGCTGGAGGACAGGCGGGCAGAGTGACAGGTAGCGTGAGGATAAGAGACGGCCGGACAGATGCATGTTGGTATTCCAGATCTGCGGTGAGACGCTGGCCAGGTATAGTGTCTAATAACACGCCACTCAGACAGACACGGACAGCTGCTGCGTGCTATAGTCTAAGTTGAGCAAAGACGGACAGATGCCCTTCTCTCAGCTGGAAAGATGCTTCAGCTCTGTGTGCACAAACAAACACACACACACACACATATGTATATGGAGAAAGGAAGAGTCTGAGCAGGGCTTTGTATATTGAATTGAATTGAATTATACTTTATTGATCCCCGAGGGGAAATTACATATACACACACACACACATATATATATATATATAATGTATATGTACATATATATACATATACATTATACAAAGCTCTGCTCAGACTCTTCCTTTCTCCACCTGTCTGCTCCTTGCTGTCAGGAAGCCAGACAGGTGGTGATGTTTGTTCCCTCAGGCACTGTCACCAACCACCGCACACCCCCTTCTAGCCCACATCTCCATCCCTCTTCTTTGCTTTTCTGAGTGGCATTTAAGTGCCACTGCCCTCAAAATAACACACTGGACACAAAGCATAGAGTGGATTGTAAATCTATGAGCCTGTTTGTGGCGGGAGTCCAGGTATGAGTAGGACAAGGGCTTTGTGTCAGAACAATAGTTTGAATGCTAATGTCCATAAATGAATGCATTGTTATTTAGCTTTTCAATTTCTCTCCTCTTCTGGCTAAGATCCTTTAGCACATCATTTCAGCTTTGAATGGCTGTTGACAATC
This sequence comes from Leptatherina wallacei, assembly GCA_028567055.1. NCBI lineage: Eukaryota > Metazoa > Chordata > Actinopteri > Atheriniformes > Atherinidae > Leptatherina > Leptatherina wallacei. The sequence continues at coordinate 7,100,937 of JAOXYM010000008.1, read as the reverse complement.
AGTGAATGAAAGATATGGTTTGGGAGAAGAGAAAAGAAGGGAGGAGGGGTGTTACATAAGATCTCAATGTCGGCCTTCATATAGTCCCACTGGAAAATATTCATGCAAAAGTACCACAGTAATTCTGATACAGTGAGTTTTAGCAGTCCAGCTGGTGATGGGCTGCTTTTTTCCAGTTGGCAACTGCATTTCATCTGCACGAAGCAAAACATTCCCATTCCAGAAAATATTGTGTATGTATGCATGAAAATAGAAGGCTGTATTTAGTAGAGCTGACATAATCTCCTACCACCGACATTTGTCATTTGAACTAGTGCCAGCGATAACACAAAAGATTCAGCAAAGCATATGTCAGCCTCAGGGTGAAGACTCACTGAATACGACATAACGCTCCCATTCACTTTGTATGTGGAACAATCGCTGCACAAGGCATCCTTGAAATTTTGGTGACGTGGAACTGACCAGCAATGCAAACATTTTTCAAACGCTTGCAGAAATACACTGAGTGACGACAGCATTTCTCAAGAAAAACTAACAACAAACATGTAGTGCAGAGGTGTGTCAGAACATTTGATCTCCACAAGCTGTGCACTTTTCTGAGTCTTCCTTTCTATTCCCCAGCCACCAGAGCTGCTTGGCACGGCATCATGTTAATTGTTGGATGAAGTACAAGTTTCTTATCTATACAATATGTTTTAATGAGCAAACTATTTGCAAGATCATGGCCATGATTGGCGAGGAGTGGAGGTGATGAAGACTTGTTCACTTCCAGTCTGTCTTCTCTACTAGAACTGAAAGAGGGCCTAATTTGCATGTGGAGTGTTTCTTTTCCCTCTGCGCATTGTAAAGCCTTTTTATATAGCTTTTTTATGCATGTTAAGTCTGAGATGTACACCGAAGGAAATTATTTTTCTCCCACAGGAGACACTGTTCCTGAACTGTATGAAGACTCAACACTTATTAAAGCCCAACCTCAACAATAATGGTAATATATTGAACAAAATGATATCATTTCAATTGGATAATGATTCCATGTTTGCAGATATCACACGTTCTGCCACAATACGATTCCTATTCGATTAGATTCTGGATCCGGTGATCAATATGAGACGATATCTCATAGTGATTTTACATAATTATTTCCACTCGTATCAAATCCCAAACATCAAACTAAAATATCTAAATCTCATTTTATTCCTGAGTTCAATCAGACATATGAATGAAAACAATCTGTTTCTAACATTTTTACATCATGTAAAAGAAAAATGAAAAAAATACACTTCTATTTGTAGACATTAAAGCAGGATGTTGTGTAAACCAGGGGTCTCCAACTCCAGTTCTCAAGTGCCCCTGTCCAGCAGGGTTTAGATGTTTTTCCTGCTGCAACACACCTGACTCAAATTAACAAGTCATTAACAGGCTTGTGCAGAACTTGACAAGCTGTTTGGGGGAACCGTTTCTTTTTAATCAGGTGTGTTGGAGTAAGGAAAGGAGCAGAGTAGGAGAATCCTGGTGTAAACCTTACT
>JAOXYM010000008.1:7034719-7052637 GCA_028567055.1 Leptatherina wallacei | reverse complement strand
GTTACTGTTGCATTACTATAATCTCCAACCAGTCTTTCCATTTTCCTCTGACACTGAGATTAGGCAAGTAGCTATTCAGGTCTCTTTTTCAGACCATGCTCTGTAAACCCTAAAGATGGTTGAATTTAAAAAATCTGTGTTTGCATGTGGCAGCTGGACAAAACACAGCTGTACAGACGCATATTTTGTTATCCTCAGGGTCGGATTATTGTCTTTTTAAAATTTCTGAAATGAGCTTTAATACCAAACCAAGTTTTCGTGTTTTGAAAAAATTTTACCAGCAGCAACTACAATCCATCCTGACCTTTTACTTGAAGTGTTTCTCAGGACGTGGTGACAGTTTTATCACCGCCTCTTAGAAAATTTTCACACAATTCTCACATCACTTGGTTTTCTTTTTTAAAAAGTTCCACCATTCAACATAATCCTTGAAGCCGTTTGGTGTCCTCTAAAGAATATTAGGCAAAACCACTTAATCTCCTCTAACTTCTGTGCTAGTTATTTTCTTGTTACTCTAAGGCTGATGTTCTGTTTTCCAGTAATCACTGGCCAGTGAAGCTGCATATTGAGTGTTATCTGCTTGGTTTCCCATTTAACTACAAAAGCAGAATACTTTAGTTAAATGGAAAGCAGCAACATGCAATCACTTTTCATTCTATTTAATTGTGGCTGGCCTCATATGCACATATCTGCATGGTTATGAGCTTTGTCCCAATATTTGTCTCCTCATCTCAGAAGCACTCTGGTTCGGAGTGGGGCCCATAAAAAGGGGTAAGTGGGCATTACTTGCCCACCTGCACAAACTGTTTATTCTTACAGTACAAACAATATGTGCAGCGGACTTAACAGAGCTTGCATATATTTAAGTTCCATTTTCAAAGAGCTGCCATACTGTGGGAAGCCACAACAAATACTACGGATAAATTATTTGTTGCGCTGTTACTATTAGTGCATCTTCAGTGTTTACTTTCTGTCTCCTACTCGGCTTATTTTTTGTTAATACTACATCATTAAGAGTTGTATCTCCTATAAAATTGCTAGGAATGCTGTCATGAAGAATCACGTCTCACATTTTGTACACATCATTAGAAAAAAACATTCAAGCAAATACTGCAGGAACAGAAGCTTTTTTTAGGAGAGATTTATTATTTTATTATGAGTTAAAACACAGCACGAAACGTTGCTCTTGTTAAGCAATGTGCTCAAAACTGGAGTTATAGTTAGAGGAGTACAGACCAGATTCTGTCTTATCTGCAGCTTTGCTGGAGGGAAATTTTGCAATCCAGTAAGATGACTGAAGACAGTACATTATTTCTTATGGGACAGGCGGCTCTCTTATCTTTTGTTCATCTGCTTAACTTTCAGCAAGCAACATAGTTAGTAGAAGTGGATAGTCCCTGTTCCTTTCAAGTTCCAGTCTCAAAATACAAATCTGGTTTTTAGGAAAAAACTGAAGTTTAATTTACCATAACAAGGTATGGCAAAATATATTGATTAATTAATACATCGCAGTATTTCCCCACCCAATGCAATATAGATTGGGTGAATCCTCTGAGACGATTCACCTTCTGACCCCTGGAGGAGCTGTGCATGTTATTCACGTTGTATGGACGGAGGCTGCGTTAGATCAAACAACAACAAAATGGCAACCAAAGTAAGCAGCAACATAAAGCCAGGCCTTTCAACTTTTAAATCCGACATTTGGGGTCATTTTGGATTCCCATGTAAATCCAGAACACAGAAAATAGAGAAAAGTAAGATAATTTTGTAAGCTGTGCCAGGCAGAATTAAAGTACTGCAGTACCACGACAAGCCTGCGTAACCCCTTACACCGTTGGTTGGCACTGCATACTTCTTACTGAATCGACATGGAAGCATTAAAATCAATATGGAATTGGAATTTAATCGAATCGCAACCCAAAGAATCGAATCGTGAGGTTCTTAATACCCAACCCTAATGACAGTTTGGTTTGTCATCAAGTTCTGCACCAAAAATTAAGCAAATCTATGACATTGACCCTGATTTCACTCTTTTCTTGATTTCTGTTCTCCTATGAAGCGATATTTAAGTGACTTGGGCACATTAAATAAACTCACTCATCTTATTTGATTGATTAACACTCATAAATTCTGAGCCTGTTTGAGTATCTGGATATTGTGCTTTTATGCCCACTGATCCTGCCCACAGGGACGGTGTATCATATAGATCACACGTGTGGTTGCACAAGTGCTGATGCTGTTGATGGTAAATCTTTTCCCTTTATGAGGTTGGGAAAAAAATAATTAGTTTTTTATGGTTATATTGCATTGTGTGCAACTCCCACATTGGTATTTGCCATTACAATTGAGGAGGAAGCAGACGTGTTTGTAGTTTTTCACTGGCCCTCTCTTTGTGTTTAAAAATGGCACAGACCAGGTGATCACTTCTTTTTACCTTCATTTTATTCATAAGGAAGAGTAGATCTTTAAATTTAATAACTGGGATTTAAGATATGCCAATGTTCTTTTAAATATACATCTTATGACAGCAGGGTGGACTGAGTACTAAGTAATACATGTGACAGAGAAGTTCTGCTTTCTGGAGTCTTTTTAAATAAATCTGAACCAGTCTTTTTTAAGGCCAACTCCTATGCTTTATTAATCCAAGAAGATGGACGACCCCACTGCCTAAATCTATATTTTATACCAGTGTTTTCCATAAAGTCCTCTACGGGATGACAGCTTCTTTTCTGTTGAAAAAGTTGATGGATATGGAGACCCATTTTAAAGGAAGAAGGATGGAAACTCACAGCCAACACTCAAACGTTTGCACTAGTTTAATTCTAATAAAGAGGTGTAGTGAGGGATTATTTGCCTTTTTATAACCCAGATATCAAAGAAACACATTTTTCATTACTAAAATTGATTATATCAATAACATTCATAGTGTCAAGTTCATAGCTATGGTTACCTGTTTCTTTTTATCACACATGTAAACTGTCACACATACGTATGACATGTTTCGATGGTAACCCTTCCATCTTCATCAGAGGTCTCACTGGATGGATAGTGATTTAATTATCAGCTGCTGTTCACGTGGACGTGGTCCACTTGCCACGTTTGATACAACAGAACAGATAAAGTTCACCCATGAGGAAGAACCGGAACAATGTGTAGCTTATTTAGACATAAAAATCACCCCTAAAAATGATGGGAGTATACAAAAGAAGATACACAGAAAACCAATGCATACAGACATCAGAACGCCCCGTGACGCACAAATTATCCATAGTAAGGACATTGTACAGTATGACCGCGACGGTGGTGACGAAGGAGGAGAAACACTACCTAGATGCACTCACCAGCTGTCAATATCCAAAATAGGCAATATGGAAGGGATGAAATTGGATCAAACAAAGACAACACACCAAGGCAGGAATTAAAAAAAGGAAAAACAGAACAGAGAACAAAGGTGCGGTCAATTTCCATACGTCAGGGGTGTCACAGAGCACATCAAACAGGCAATGATCAAGCATCACATCCGCACACCTGTCAAACCTTACATAAAACTAAGGAAATTGTCCACCCAAGAGATGAAATAGACCAAAGTGATAAATGCGATGTCACATACGAGATCCCATGCCACTCCAGCAACAAAACCTATATAAGGGAAACAGGACAGAAATTCAGCACACAAAGAAAAGAACATAAAAAAGAATGTGAAAAAGAAACCACAGAAAGGCAAACAAGACAAATGAAACAACAGACAGGAAAATATGAAATTGGCCATCATGGACCATTGCAAGCGGGAGAATCATTTAATGGACTGGGAGAATGCCAGGGTCATCTGCACTGAACACAACAGACATCAGCACTGGATCATGGAGGCGGTGGAGATATAAAAAAAAAAAAAACGAGGCCAGGCAGCCATGAACCTAGACAAGGGGGCCTTCCTGCTTTCCCACACCTGGAGCAACATCCTGAGACAGCAGGCAGACAGCGAGGGGCGTGGTCGATCAGTCAAGCTCGGCAGGTCGACCTCGGCCACATGAACATCAGCTGATGATATCCATCAGGTTAAACCTCTGATGAAGACGAAAAGGAGACCGCTGAAACATGTCAGGGATGTGTGACAGTTTACGTGTAACTAACTACAATTTGATGTAGGCTGTATTCTACTGTCAAAGCTATTCAACAGTGTGACATCTGCAGGTTCTTTAGAGCTTGACTATAAAAAATGTCATCATTAAGACCAGAAATTTTATTCAGAATCATTGACTTAGGTCTAAAAGGATTAATAAGTCCACCACATCAAACCAAGGAGACCACAAGGAATCAATTTGCTGAATGGGAGGACACATGGGGGTTGCTGATAAAGGATTAAGATAATGGGTCAGGAGAAAGGACAAAGACTAACACATTCAAATGTGTGCCTCGGTCAAATCAATACTTGGATGCACCAGAATTTTCTTCAATCAAATAAAGATAAAACTGAAGTCATGTATTTGGATGAGTATCCAAAGATTATTCAATTAGATTTAATCCAATCAGCAATGTGAAAAACAACCAATCAAGCTAGAAATTGGTTTCCTTATGAACTGTGAGCTAAATTTCAAAAGACATATTAACTCTTTAAAGCCCAACCCAAGAAAAACTGGGGAGAAAAGTCAAACTTTTTAAATCTGAAGTCTTTATTTGGCCCTTAAACAAAATGTGGGGAAAAAAAATCTTTTTGGGGGGTATATTCACCATTTATTACCATGGGACATAGTGTAGTCTTATACTTCCTGGTATCCATAAGGGGGCAGAAGACAAGCATCATATTGTATAATGCAAAGTTTTTACCATAAAGTGATGCAAATGTCTGAGAAAATGTATTTATCAAATATGATACATTTGGTTAAAGCATTAACTAAAATCAGCATTTTGACACCTGAAGAGTATTTCTAGGATAATGGGACTCATGGCTCAACTTAATTTAGTAAAACTTGTTCATGCATTTGTTTTCAATAGGCTTGATTCCTGTAATGGAGATTTTACAGGTCCCTAAAATGTCACTAAGATAACTGCAACTAATCTAGAGTGCTACTCTGTATACTGTATTTATACAGCACTTTTCTAGTCATATGTTAACCACTCAAAGCATTTTGACATCACATGTCACAGTCACACATGCAGCACTTTTATTGTTATACAACTAAGTGGTTTAACCCATCATACACATTCATACCCCGATAGACACATCAGGAGGCAACGGGGGTTCAGTGTCTTCAACATGTAGTTAGGAGACCAACTTTCTGGTTGGCAGACAACTTCTTTTCCTCCTGAGCAACAGCCGGCCCTATGCTGCTCTTCCATGATGATGATGATGATGATAATGATGACTATGATTATTTATTCCAAATGACAGATGTTTGTATTATATGTAACTTACTGTATCGTCCGTATTGATCATGTACAGCACATTGGGTTGCCTTGTGTATGAAATCTGCTATATGAATAACCTTACCATTCATAGAAATATACAGCTAGGGAGGAATATATGAGCAGTGGAAGCAGTGGGAAGAGATGAAACATAACCTTAGTTTGAGCCTGGCCCCATTTGCATTTTAGCAAAATGGAGTGGAAGTGGTGAGTTGGAGGCAAATAGAGTGAACTGCTCTGCTGGTAATTCTCAAAGTGTGAAATATGCACCATCAGGGATGGATAACAGAGGGACTGCAGTTCAGACAGCATGCAGCACCTGCACTCTTTGGCCACTTCTAAGATCAAAGGGAAGTCTGATACCTGAGCCGGCTAAACAAAAAAATCTAACTTGCGTTAAATACTTCCATAAAGTCACCCGCAAGTCTATTTAATGGATAACTTTGCTGACACCTTGCTTTATTTTATTACAACATTTATTCCACAAGAGTTCAAGTTAAATAAAGAGCAAGTCAGCCAGCTAATCTATCTTTGACCTATATGATAATACCGAGAGGTCACGCAGCATAGTAGCAGGTGCCATGCTGCCATTATGGCAAGAGAGAAAGCTCTTCTGTGTGAGAATGCTGCGAAGAAAGGCCTTGGAGAGGCACTGGAGAGAGAGAGAGAGAGAGGGAGAAAGGAAGAGAAAGCACCATTCAAGTGAATCATCAGGGCCATCAATGTAATGAAAGCAGATCGGTCTAAAGAAAAAAAAAAAAAAAAAAAAGGCAAGGAGGGGGAAGAGCGAGAAAGTGAGAGAGAAGGATAATGGGAAAAGTAGTAGAGAAAGAAGGAGGGTAGATGGTGAAAAGCTGGTGGGCAGAGAAAAAAAAGGGGGGAAAATGGGAGAGAGGCAGGTTCCAGAGTATAGCGAAGGAGGATGAGGGAAAGTTGCTGATAGAGGCATACAGTCAACTGCAATGGACTCAGAGCTATGGCAAAGAATAGAGATGCATGAGCAAATAAACATTTAATTTTTTCTCCCCCTTTATTTGCAGTGCTTAGAAAAACATCAGAGGCTGAATAACACACAAAAGGAGGACAACTGCTGGGCACTCAACACTTAAGCTCAGAGGGAAAACTACAACACAAAAGAGCAGTGAGAAGAAAGGATTACAAGATAGTGGGAGAATATGAAGTGAGAGGCAGCTGGCAAGAGAAAAAAGCATTTGATTTCATTTTTATTCAACAACATGGGAATAATATTGATCAGTGAGGACGTCTAAAGCTAAGATGTTGTTATTCGTCGGGTCCTGATATTTAATTAAACTGCCATTTCCCCGTTTTAGTCCATTAGCTTCTCATTCTCATTACGCTATCAATTCTGTCATAGCAGTGACAACATGGGCTATTGTTTGCAATCAGAGAAGCTGAACTTTCAAGAGGTCATTACTCATTTCTGGCATTCGTCTCAGCCCCGGAAGAGAAAGTCATAAATTATTTCTCTCACACATAATCCCTGTGCTAAAGCTGTGTGTCAATCACAGCAGAGTCACTCGTGGCCCCTTCACGTCAGTTCCGTCACGTCCGGCCCTTCAAATCATTTATCAGCGGGCACTCGTCCGTTTGGACGGGTACCCTCTGTTATTACCCTCACGTCCAAGACCCCGGGCTGAATTACAATTGCACTCAGTGAAGAGCCAAAAATCTGAAAAGGTTGAGCCTGTGTAACGAGCTCTGGGGTGCGTAATTAATTCCTCCATTTCCCCCTTTGCTTCTGCTGGAGGGAGGGAGGTGGCACTGATCAGAGTGGGGATCAGGCCGGAGGGAAGCGGGCAACCGGCCGAGGGCACCGCGGGGGGATCAAGTCGAAATGTAAAATAGAAAAAAGAGACGGACAGCTGGAGAGGTGAAAGAGAATAGGAGACAAGAGAAGGGAAGATGAAGGCGTCCTGTCCAGCCTGGCAGAGTGGTTCCTCTTGAGATGGGTCTTCCGCTGGGGCTGGCTACTCTGTAAGAGAGCCTGTAGCTCTGAGTGACACTTCAAACCAATAAAAGAGACACACTGTAGTGCTCTGCTCTTCTGTGAGAATTGTAAAGCAGATATCCAGAGGGAGGACGGACATGTCGGTAATTTATAGAAGTCATTATTCAAACTTCCAACAGATGTATAAAAGCAACGTATGAGCCAGCATGCCAACAGCTTTACAAGGTCAGTCGATAGAAAAGCGCAATAACCCTTTAATGGCACGTCACCAAAACAAATGGAAGCGCTCACATTACCAGAATTGAACTTCAAGGAAAAAAGCCCAGTGATACAGTGAAACAAGACAATCCGCAATTCCCTTTTCACTGCCCTCTGGGATTTAATCCTCACGTTTTAAAGGAATGTAACACAATCTGGAAAAAAAAGGGAAAAAATAAAGAAGCGAGGAGCCACATGGGAGAAAGCAGAGTGACCGCAGCAGCCACCATCGCTCTTACTGCCATGTCTTCAGCTGTAGTCTCCCTGACCCTGTCTATGTTTGCCTGGGAGGCAAGGCCTGGTGCTGTTGACAATAAAACAAACCGACAGGACCCATTTATACAGTCAGGTGTCATGACAAGGGATAAACAGCCTGACTGCTTCGGGCCTCTTGAGGTGAAGTCTGCATCAGTAGTAAGGGCTATAATCCTCCTCATCCTCGCCATCATCCTCATGATCATCATCATCGCCAAGAGTAGCAATAGAGGCGTTGGCAGAAGCTCTTAAGTGCCTGCTGGGAAATAGACAAGCACTGACTCAAATTGGACAAAACTCAAGGGCTCCACTGTTTACTTTTTTTACTTTATCAAGTAAAAAAAAGAAGAAGACGAAGAAGAAGAAGAGGAAGAAGAGGCAATTGCCAAAAACAATACTGGAGAAGGAGAAGGAAGTGGATGAAGGGGGAAAAAAACAAGTCTGGAGTTGAGCGAGACAGCTGTGGCAAGCACGTGGCGGGAATGACAAGAGCGTGGCTGTCATCAGGAGGGATGAAAAACAGCACCTTTAAAACGAGGCGAGGCAGCGGCTGCCTCTTGCGCCAGCGAGGAAAGGGATGCTCAGAGTCCACAAACACAATTATCTTCATGCCAGCTTTGTTGTTTGTCAGAATTGGCACGCATTTAAGGACTTGGTGGGGGAGGGGGGATTGTGGAGGGTGGGGGGGGCACTGATTATGTGACACCGTAAGAGCCTTCGGGGTGGACAAGAGGCAGCCAGCCGGGGAGTCATTACCCAAGCCAAATAGACTTCTCATTTGTTTTCCCATCGGGATAAAGCATTAACAGGAATAAACAATGGCTGTGAGACACTCAATCTTCAGACGTGCGCACTCCTGCAGTGAGTTTTTGTGTTTTTGCCTTTTGAAGATCCAATTACTAAGTTCTACCATCAAATCATGCCAAATAAGTCATATACAAGGTGGCCAAATTCAAAGATCGTCAGAGCTTCATTATGACTGTGTTCAAGTATGATCTGGTGCCTGGGGACTGAAATCATATATGACCACCTGACAGATGGTATAATGTGGGCATTCGGGTTATTTTCTGACAGTGTGAAAATCATTGTCTTGGCACCTTTCAATATCACCAGCTGGTCTTTTTCATCACGTTCAGTCAAATTTAGGCTACAAAGAAAAATGGATGCTATTTTTTTAGATTTTGTCATGCCATCATGCGTGTAGCCATCTTGCCCTGGATGGGGGAGTTTTGTGGGGTTATTGTGAAAGCTGGTGGAGATAATAGCAGCCAAACCTGAAAATACCTGTAATCTCCATGACGCACACATCACCTACTAAGGCACCACATATTGTAAAAAAAAACAAAAAAAACAAAACAGAAAGGTGTTTCTTATACATGGCTAGACAGGCCAAAGGGGCAGTCAGGAACATGCACACCGGTACTAACAGATTCATGAAACCAAAGCAGAGAACAAAATCAGTCACCTACAAAGAGAAGTGCTTAGAGATTCAGCTTGCTTTGAGTGACCGGGGTCATAAGTTGCAGCATGAAACAACTAGACAAGCACTGATATATGATCCATGTAAACAGGCTCAACAGGAACATGAAAAGCATACTGTTATAAAGAAGGCGAGACTCAGGGGATCATGAATCCGGCAAACGTGACACTGTATGGGACGGGTTGCTGTCATGAAGTTGTACCGACCTGTAAAAGGGGTGGATGAGGATGGATGATTGACACCCGTCAAGTTCTGTGCTGCCTGTAGCTAAGAGCTAACCGAGCTAACCTGGAGCTAACCAGCTAACGGAGGTAGGTTTTTTTCAGTTAGGTAGAGATGTGTCTTTGCAAATGAGCTGAATCCTTCAGAAAGGGCGGGGCTTAAGTTTGATCGGCACACAATCTGGTCAATCACATTTATGTGCATCATGGAGATTACAAGTATTGCCAGTTGTTCTAAAGGAGTCAAGCCAAAAGACATTAAACTAAGTTTCACTTCCTATCATTACTTTTAGGGCAGCTTATTCTTTGGGTAGAGCAGGCTTCAATATTATTATCCAAGTCTATCAGATTCCTTTATTTTGTTATATAATTTAGATCAACACTGTGTAAATTTTCCATTTGTTCATTTGTTTTGGTCCATCCAGTTTCAGAAGTATATGCACAAGATGATCCAAGCTCTCTGAATAACTTTAGCTTTTGATGAGGATACTTCTTTTACTCAAAAAGGATGTGCCCAACTGTTTCAGTGCTCCCATAAACACATTTGCCATCTGGATGTTTCACCTAACTCCGTCAATAGAAAACCTATGCTATCGTAATTTCTTTTTAACAGCTTTTCATAGGATCATTTGCTTTAGTGGTGAATGGAAACCCTACCTGTCATGTCTAAAATGCTGAATGTCTTTTGTTAGTATTAGTATGTTTACTGAGCTCCAAAAAATTACATTTCCCAATTAGAAAACTGGCAGCATAGCTTCCTCCAGAAAGTTAAAAGAAAAGAAAAAAAAGACTGGAATGGTTGCTAGGTTAAGATCTAGACCCCTGCAGCCCTATACAAAATGCAGTAGCTATGAAAAACTAAGGAATGAATTAAGTAGAAGACACCAAAGTAAAGATAGTCGATCCTGACATCAATCTTTGGTAATGATTTCACTCTGTACTGCACTACATGAAGATTCAAGGGATCAGTCTGGAGGATTTGTCCTCTGGGAAGCATAAATGCTGAAACATTTCAATTGGACCAAAGTGTTACACTTACAGCAAACACTCCTTATCAGACACATGCCTTTGCAGTTACAAACATGGCCTGTTTTTATATTCTGAGAGGCTTGACAGCTTCATTTGAAGCATAGTAACTCCTGCATTCACAAAGAAAACATATGCATTACTGGGTCTTTTGATTTCTCCCACTAAAAAGGTCATACGACGGAGATAGTAATCACTGGACTGAGTAAAAGCTGTTGGTCTATTCACACTTAAATGCAGCCAATCTTAAATTACACCCTTCAGTTACATTAAATTTGCGGTCTTTTGTAACTCAGAACCCTTTCTAATCATGCACCGAAGTACTTTGATAAGCTCTCACCAACGGCAGGACTGCAACTTGGTATGGTCTGAAAAACAAAGCTTTTTTACATATTCAACCAGTGCTTTATCTAAAAGTTGACAGCAAGGATAAGCTTTAGCTTCCTGTGACCCTGAACAGGAAAAAAGCTGATAAAGACACTGGATGAATGGTTTTATCTTAAAGTGCAGTCTTAAGTCTGAAAAAGCAAAAATAAAGTGAAGTTGCACACTGGGGAAACGTGATCCTGAAAAAGGCTTTAAAATACATTCTTTCCACACTAAACTTTTTTTTTTAATTCAGTAAGTCCAGAGTATTTAATATGTTAAATAACCATTATATTAATTTCACAGGTTAAATCTCCACCATGTTCTGCTGCACTTTTACCTTAACAGCCTTTCATCAAGCAGTTATGAGTGAATATTGCTGCCTCTAAAAGCCCACTTTACCTTTTTTTTTTTTTTTTTTTTTAAAGAAAGCCTACTCATATTATTAATGCAACAATGCTGCATGTTGGATATTTAATGACGCTGGCAAACCTACTTATCCACCCTTCTTAGGAAGACGTAAAATCATATTTAGTCCATCTCTTAACTCTTTAAGCCAGCTATAGAGGACATTTAAGGGACTATTTCCCTGGAGAGCTTTAATGCTTTTATACACAACTGCATCAGTTCAGCATATCTCCATGGGCTCAGTCACTGTCAGTAGCCGCTTCTATTGATGTTGCCGTTCCCATCACTTAATTTACCAAGAGTAGCATCCAAGATGAGACCAGCTCATTTCCATTTATTGAAATCCCATTTCTATTCCATCTGCCAACTAGTCACCTGTGAAACTAGTTTTTAACCATGGTTTGAAAGTGCACTGGCCTCGGCCATCCCCTTTATTAGTGTTTATTCCAAACCATAAAAACTACTGGAGGGGCACACAATGCCAGCGCAGGTCGTTACGTTGTAAAACACCACGGCAGGGTGGCACACAACCGTTGCACATCGAGAAGCTAAGTGTGTCAGGGAGGAATTAAAGAATAAATTTCCCCTTCCAATTAAATGACGCATTTGTGCAATGTGAGCGTAGGAGGGAAACATTACCAATGAGGGGAAGAAAAACACACTGTTACAACTCAGGAGGCACAATTACTGAGGCTGGTGGTGTGCAATTAAATAGTGCTATTTAGACGCCGCTACTCCCTGCTAATACATGCAGAACATATAGAGGAGACAAAACAGGCTTTGGATGTATCGCCAAATCTCAACAGCTGGGAGAACAGATGAGGAAAATGTAAACACCAACAGCAGTTAAAAACTACAACAATAAAAGGATGATGAGGCGCTGACACTACACATTAATATAAAGAGCAGTTTCGGATCTTGTGGCCGAAAACCAGAAGAGGCGCTTGAGTGAAATAACAAACAAACAAAAAAAAAACAACACTTGAAAAAAGATCACAGGTTTTATTCAGGAAGACGATGTAGTTTCCAGGGTTATAATCCAAGTGAAATGTATGTAGAGCAAGCAGCACACTACTCCCACACTGAATTAAAGCATGTTTGAGTCATCAACCCCATCTCTGCAACCTCTCAAATCATACTCTGTGCAAGGTGAGTGGAGCTCACTGGCATTGTTAAAAATGTATAACATAAAGCTTCGAGCTAGCAACAAGTAACAGAAGAGATGAGTCCATTTGTTTCTTTTTTTTTTTTTCTTATTTAATTATGTGTCAACCTGAATGAAATTTCAACATTTCAAACATTGAATATTAGAAAAAGAAATACTCCTTCGCCTTTCCATTTCAACTATGCCTGATCTCTGTACTGCTGGTGTAGCATGAGCACATCTTCCTGGGAGATCCTGGTCCAGCCTTTGCTGTGAACGTGGTATAGGTTGACCTGCCCTCCGCTGTAGGCGTCACGAAACGTGGCCTGGTAGATGGCGCGACGGCCCAGCTCGCATGCCTCCTCCACGGACAGATCGTGCTGCAGACCGCTGTCCATCACACCGTAGGCGTACATGGATCCAGAGCCTACCGCAAACAGGTCGCCACACACCCGATTCCCCTCAGAGTCGACGTAGTACAGACCTGAAGAGACAAAGGACGAAAGACAGGTCAGAAGGTTTGAGAAGCAGGAAAAAACGGTGTGAAAGGAGCCATTTCTCTCCCGATTCAGGTGTCGAGCCTTGGCAGGACAACTAAGATGGTGTACTACTTTCCCCACAAAGAAAACGTACACACTAGTCTGTAAACGCGCACACACATAAACGGCAAGTCCTCCAGAGAAAGAATAAGAGCAGCTGCAGCCTCTCCAAGTGAAGTAACGCTGGCAGATATGAACAGCTGCATCCTCTTCAAGTAAAATGAAGCCGGCCCGCGCAACCTGCTGACGATGCTCGGCCCACAATACTGTCTGCCCAGGGGCCCCTCGTTGGATCTTATTGATCCCTGCAAACAAGCCAAAAATTAAGTATCGACCCGCAACCTGAGCTGTCCAGGTAACTGCATCTCGCACCTCACCAGGGAGGATGAAAGGAAAAAAAATAAATACAAAAAATACACCACATACTCACATCCTGTGGATATCAAACAAGTAAAACACATTTACAGCCATCTACACGCACACACAGCTTTCATTTCAACACATTTGCACTTGAACATCACACGGAGTATTAATCTGTTTCACCCTGATCTAACGTGTAATCGCATGAGCAATGCCGACCCCCACGATGCTCGACTGGACATGTGAGGGACAGTGTGCTCCACACATACACGAACACAACTCTTCATGGACACCATTTTGTTCTACGCTGTGACACACTCGCCAGGCCTGACTCCAGAGTGACGTGGAAGGGGGTGACTAGCACCAGCTTGCGCGCTCGCCCACAGCCAGCCTGCAGACGCTAAAAAGACAGCCTGTGAAAAGGCATGTTTTTCAGAGCGCTTTCACAAAGCAAAACCTGTGAAAATGATTCTCGCACAGAGAAGCGGGAACACGTGCGTAGAAAAATATCCACCACTATCGCTATGTTCCCTTATTAAAAAACACTTCAAAATGCCCTCGGATTGCACCTCCTCGCTTGCAGATTGTCAGCTTAACTAGTGACAGTATTAGGAATAGAGAGCCACTTCTGCTTCCCACTTTGCTGGGGGGAAAAAAAAAAAAGAAGAAGCTTACCATTGGCTTCAGCTGGCAAATTGCAGCTTCCTAAGCCCATCGTTGGCTTGCCATAATAATCATCCAGCGCCTGCCTATGCACAGGGGTAATTTGCCATTCCAAGACCTGCCTGTTCCTCTTGAAAACTGTAAGGGACTCGTTAATAACATAATAGGCAAGGAGAGAGTTGTAAAGGCAGCCTCTTGTGTGGAGTAGCAGATTCGACGGAGGTCGTTGAGGACTCTTGAAAAGGTCCAACTTTAGAAGCAGAAGAAAATCTAACTCCCCACATCCACTCCTTTACAAGCACACCTGGGGTCTTTGTAGAGCCAAACGCCATTCCGCTGAATGCTCTCTGCACCTCAAACTGTGACGCAGCAGTGATGTGTGATCAGGAAGCAAAAAGGAAAAAAACGGGGTTGAAATTCATGAAGCACAGATTAGCGTGGAAAAAAGGGACGCATTTGGATGGTGGAGCGCTGACGTCGTGCAGGACAGCAAGGCTCCTTCCACTTCATCAATCAACTGACAGGTGCTTAAGGAGCCTTCTTTAAACAGCAGCCTGTGCAGCTGGCTGGAATAACAGTGTTGAGACGTCAGGTGAGGAGCACGGAGGAGTGCATGGGTGGCTGGCATCAAATGGGTCAGCGTCTGTTATCTGTCTCTCCCACTTGAATTCTCAACTGGCTTAAGAGTGAAAAAAAAAGAGAGCAGCAGTTGTACATCGGGGGAAAGAGTTATTACATCACCCTCTCAGGAGAGGCTGCCACATGGGTCTTCTGACAAGACTTCACATCATACACTACTCTCCTTCTTTGTAATGAGGCTGCATCCCGTTTAATCACAGACGACCCCATTACAACCCCCTCTTGTCCTTGTGAGGCGAACCAGTCTGTGCCACACATGGCGCCGTTACTTCTCCCAAAGCTGCTACCCAGCTATCAAGCATTGACTGTACATTATTAGAAGAGTCATAACATGGAATGTTATTACACACAGTCACATTTTTCAAGCTCCTCCGCATCACATTTATTCTATTTATTCTGCATGCAGCTTAAGACACTTCATCTGGGGAATAAGTGCTCTTGACATGATTGTAGCTAGCTAATGAGCTTTCTGCCTAATCGCAATTGATTTAATTTACATGACATTTACCTCTTCATTCAATCATCAACACAGTGAGAGGAATGACAAAGCTCACGCACCTATTGAACGCATATAGAGATCATTATTTTCCCCATTGATTGCCGGAGATTTAACATGTGTCATGTGCATGTGCTGGCCCATCATTGTTCAAACAGACCTTTCTGCTTCCCAGACAAAGCTGGCATCGATCTCAGCGGACGAAAGGGCATTATGCATGCGACCCAATTGTCCACGCCTGAGACCCAACGTCTATCATTTAGTCGTACTCTCACTGGCCCACAGTCCCAGCCCCATCGATTTCCCATTACTGTGTCACTGTGGCGGCCTCTTTAAGCACACCTTCCATGATGTACGGCCTCACACAGCGACACCCAAAAGCAGCCGTTTAAACAGGAGCCAAGCAAAAGAGAAGCTGCAGTACCACCTAGTGGTCAACTTGGTGAACTACTCCTTTTTCCTCATTCTATTCCTGTACGCACAAAAAGCATTGTAGTAATTGGTGACATAAAAAATAGACACCATAATCACAACGCAGGCTCACAAACCATTTCAGTATCAAATGGTTACCACTCCTGTTCAACAAAAGTTTGGTAAATAAACACGTCAAACATTTCATTAAAACTTTCAGATCTGCCATGACTAAAACTCTGACAAAGCTGATTCATTACAGAAGAATTAACATGCCAACATGATACTCTTCACATCTGACAGAATGAATAGCACAATACAGCCAAGAGTGGGAAGTTAATGTATGCTGGGTGCATCTTTTTTTTTTTTAATTATTAAAGTCACGCAATACCTAAATCTTGGACCATATAAAGTTATTTACAACATTGGAAATCGAAGGCATGGTGTTAAACACACTGAAATGTTCACCATAGAAAGACAGCTGGTATATTGGGGCGGTGTTTAGCTTAACTGGTTGAGTGGTCACCTAACGGAGTGCTCTATAGTCTCATATTATATATTTAGGTATGGTCCCTTTACTAAATAAATTCTATGATAAAAAAAACCTGACCGTGTTGCAAGTGACAGAACTTTGCTAACCAACTGAGTGGTTAGGGAACTGTGGTAAGGTGAACTATGCATGTCACCTTCTCTCACCAATGATGTGGTCAGATTTAAAGGGTTAAATAAAAGAACTGTTCTTGGATCAGTGTAGAGGGGGGAAAAAGGCCAGATGTGAGACTCAGCTGTAGCATTTACCTGGCCCTCTCTTGTCCCAGCCACACACCATGGTTCCCATGCTGAGTCCCATGCCCTTGTACTGGTACACCATGTTAGCAAGCAGCTTGGAGGCCGCTGCCACCGAGATGCGCTCTTTGTTGCGGAGCTCGTAGATGCGGCACTGACGGGCCAACAGTCGCTCCCAGAAGCTGCAGTCAGCAGCTCCCCCGGCCATGGTACCCAGTAGGTAGGGGTTGATCTCAATCACCTTCTTCACAGTCTGAGAGGCGATGTAGGCACCCGCCGTGGCCCGAGAGTCCACAGCAACAATAACTCCATGCTGGAACTGAGAAAGGCAAAGAGTTGGGGGATGAGGGCATTAGCACAGCAAGTAAAGTAAGAAGAGGAGCACACTGAACCACAGCAGCCACTGATGGACTGGGGCAAATTTACATTTTTTAGCCTTCCCCAAAATCTAGTGCAAACATTACCACTGAAAGATTTTAGCTATGTTGAAGCATGTTCTCCACATATCCCTGTACCATAAATACGATATGAAAAATATATGTGAAATATATATGAAAAAATCAAATAACTAGACATGCTTGAGTTGATGCACAGCTCATATTAATTTCTTTTATGATCAGTTTAATAAACTTCTAGAAAGAGCCTTTTTTTGGTTTTGATCCATTTATTTATCTATCCATTTTGACATCACTTGTTTTTACACTTTGGTAACAATAAATATAAAAAGAATTATTCATATTTAAGGTGTCATTATCTCAATTAAAGATCCGGACCTGTAATGATCAGGCATCCTTTTCAACTATTACCGACAGCTGCAAACAGGCCGAATGCATAGAGCTGGGAATCCATGTTGACCGACGTCGCTCCAGCTGTACGAGTTTTAAAAAATGTGTGTATCCTGTTTCAGGAGTCACTGTATGAGGAGACTGGTCAACACACTTATTTATTATACAAAGAGGATAGGCTGTTTGTTTGTTGTTGTTTGTTTTTCTTCTCACTCTGAAGCTCATTTTTCAAGTTTCCCTTTTCCTTCCTGCCCTCCAAGTGTGTAATTATACATCACAGATCAAATAGTATTAACAGAAGTTCTTGCTGGCCCACACATAGCAACTGATATCAACCTAATCCTATCTTCTTCTCTTCTTTTTTTTTTTTAAATTGAGCAAAATGCAAATATGCTTCTATCTCAGTTCAACACTTTCACCACCAATTGCTCCTCTTCAATGCACTTCCATGGATTTATGAAGGTGTGTGGTAATAACTGAGTGCACCTTGTAGCTTTCCTTGGATAATTCCCAAAGCAGGCCACGAGAGTGAGACGCTTCCTTTTATTAAAGACTACAGTGAAAGAAAGAATTATTTTCTTAAGAGTATACTGGAGTTTATTGGTCTATAAAGCTATAGAGATCATAACTAGACCATCTGAATACCACTGCTTGTAATATACAAGAATGTTGTTTCCCCATGCAAACAGCAGAGTTGTGATATATACAT
>JAOXYM010000008.1:7012658-7034619 GCA_028567055.1 Leptatherina wallacei | reverse complement strand
TGCTATATATATATATAATATATATATATATATATATATATATATATATATATATATATATATATATATATATATATAGTTTTGTTTTTTAAAGAAAGGTTTTGGTAGACCATGTCACTAATTTACTTTTACATTTAATGAACCTTAATACATACTTCTTGAGTGTATAAGATTTGTCATGTCTTGCTCTCATGGTTTTTCCCCCCTTTAATAAGACTGGGTCATCATTTTTTATTATCATGATGTATTGTTTTATTGAAGTTAAAACCAAAATTTTTCTTTACTTAATTTGGCTTATAATAAAATTTAATTCACCAAAGACATTAACAAAACCAATGATGGAAATCCAACATTTAAAGGAATAACAATTGTTTAATACACAACAGTTAACTTAATGCAGATGTTGTGAATATACTGCTATTAAGTGTATGGACCGTCCTGTTCCTTCCCACATGTGTGAAATCCTAATATATATATATATATATCCAAAACTGAGCAGAGGTATTTCATAGGTTTGCCCTAAACCCCAAATCTGATGAGTGAAATGAAGCATGTAACTATGCAAGTACGTAATGTTTGACATCTGTAAAGGAGATGTGTGGATGGTGCCTGGTGCATATGAAACCTCCAAAGCAAGATACATATCTGTACTTCATGTTAAAGTCATGATAGACGATGACTGGCTTGTCCCTCCTTTTTTAAAAAGGAAAAAAATTCCAATTCGAACAAACAAAAATAAGCCATTATCTGCCATGAGATAGCAATTTGTAGCCGCGCTAGCATGCTAACATTTGAGACCAGATGTTATGTAAACTCGGAAGCGTTCATATGAAAGATTAAATGCTTTATTAACTGCCTGTTTTAACAACTTTACTCTCGGGGGACTTTTTATGCCGTGAGATAGCTACAATAAGGGAAATGTTAACTTACTTTAAACGCTAAGGTGGTGGTTCCATGCAGAAACTCTATTTTCCTCTCAACGCCATCCTCGTCACCCTCCAGCAGCGGGTTTTTAAGGGAAAAACTAAGATCTTCACGCGGCGCAGCCTCGCTTTCAAACCCGTTCTGACCGGGTCCACAACCAAAAGCCAGGGGCTGACGATAATCAAATGAAAAATCCGCACAATCACTGCTCAATACACTAGCAAGAGCCATCTTTGAATGTGTCCGATTAGCAAGCAGCTTCCGCTGTAAGAACAGGACTGCTTATGCGGTATAGACGCAGAATAAGACAGCGCCCCCTGTAGTTGCGGCGGGACTAATGTGTTAGTAAGAAAATCAGAAAAAAAATCATAAATATTGACAAATGATCATTTCAATGAAAAAAAAAGACAGTGAAGTTCAAGACTCAAAGCACAATTTTATGTCCCATATCCTGATTATATAAATTAATTATGAATGGTCAGAACTTGATTAACTCTGAACAGATGGTAATATACAGTATGGTTTACACTATTACTCAATTAGTCTAAACACTAAACCAGGGAGATATACACACACTTATTCTTATACTGTATTTAACAGCTTTCTATTTGGCCGCTCTTTCCTCTTGCATGCCTTTCCTCTTCATGTCTCTGTAATATTCCTCTTTCAGATCCTCCCTCGGTCTTTGGCTCCATCCTTGAGCTGTGATGTGGAAAAGGTCCACGTTGTTTCCTGAGTAGGCGTCTCTGTGAGTGGCTCTGAAAACAGCTTCTCTTGCCAAGGATATGGCTTCCTCTTTACTCAAGCTCCACCTCAGACCCCCATCCAAGACTCCGTAAGCATAAGGAGAACCTGAGCCCACAGAGAAGACATCTCCCTGCAGCTTGGCTCCATCACTGCACACATAAACAAGCTTTGGGCCACTGGTAGAGGATGGAAAATATGTTGTTGAAGTGACATCTTGGTTACTGACAACACTTGAAGAGCTACCATCAGTCAAACCAGAAGTGTAATCCAAATTCTTGACCCCCTCCTCCTTATCCCAGCCACACAGAGTGAGAGCCACACACACTTCAGTGCCTTTAAAGGGATGCAGCATAAATGAAAGAAGCTTAGCAGTGCCCCGTATTGAGAGGCGGTGCTTGTGTCGCAGTTGGTAGAGTCTGATCTCTCTAATCAGAATACGCTCCCACAGCATGCAGTCTGCACCGCTACCTGAAGAGGTGACCACTAAATGGGAGTGAATAGGGGTAATTTTATGAACTGCTGGACATGCAACAAGCCCCCCGGCACTGGCACGTGTGTCTGCTGCTGCAATTACCCCACCTTGGAAGATGAAACCCAGGGTTGTTGTTCCATGAGCCAGAGGGAAAGGCCTTTGCACCGTCATTGAGTTGTTTGGTCTGGGTCGATTGATTAAAGGGGTGGCCTGAGGCAAAGACGGTATGTAAAAGTTAAGTGGAACTCCATTATTTTGAGATGTTTTGGGTTTTCTCCATTTAAAGTTGTCGGTCATATGAACAGATGCTGTTGTATCCTCCAAACCTGAACAAGAGAACCACTGATGCTCAGGCTTGTACTTAAAACTACAAATATCTTCCAAAGCCATAATGAGGTTGATGTAGATACAGAGATTTTAAAATCAGTGCAGGTTTTTTGTTAAAAGCCAGGTAAAAAGTATCCCTCAAATATGCATTAACCAAGGTTAGTCCATTTCAAAAGTATTCAAACACAGCCAAAAAAAAAACACCATAGCCACTAACTATGGAGGTAACTGCCTGCTGCTTCTATATAATGCTTTGTACACTGAGCTTTCACCCTTATATAGCTACAGCAAATATGACAGCTTGCACGAATATGCACATGTACAAACATATCCAAGAGCATTTAGCTTTGTGTAAGTGATCATGTAGCTTACTTTTATTTTACAGTCATTGGTAGCTTACAAGCTGTGAATCTGATATGCAGTGAAGCCACTTTCTGCAAACCTTACATTTTCTTCTTAATAAGAGTCATCTCTCTGGTTATGAAAACATTTTTTAACATCATTTAAATTCAACACTTTATTTGCAGGCTATAATTGTCTTCTTAATCTTGTTATAGCTTTTTTTTAAATCGAAAGTACAAAAAAAACTAATTCTTTACTGAAAATCTATTCATGCATAATCATCGCGATAATTCACGAGATATGCAACTGAGTAATTGATTAATCCATTTTGGCTCTACGCACCTTGCTACTAAGCCTGTGTACATATACGCGAGGATCCAAGATGGCCCCAGTTTCCTCGGAAGCCCTGCAAAGCAAAGGCAGTCCAATCCCAGTCATTCTGCTCTGCAGGCTGAAGTCATGGCGTCCGCCAGTACGGGGAGCAAGGTGTCCTGCGGGAGAGATTTGAATTGTGTACCAGAGATAACCGACACGCTAGCTGCGGTCGCCAAACTTGGGTAAGAATAGTGCTTTACCCGGCACATTTCCCCCCCTTACGTTAAGTTTGAGTTATACTAGTTAGTGGCGTTTGTTAGCATATCAGTGTGTGATGCTTGCTAAGCTAGCCGGCGAGTTATCAGCACGTGCCCCATCACAATGATGCTTGACCCTGGTTTCGGGTGTTAAGTGAGAGTCGTTCAGGCTTTTTCTCTTGAGTGAAGTCAGTTGTTTATAAGATACTTTAGAGAACAGATTTGTGTATCCCTTCAGGTTGACATTATAAACAAATTAACGTTGTTTTTTTGTGTTTTCCCCCGTGGTAAGCAGGTTCGACTTCCTGTGTATGCCCCTGTTCCACCCGAGATTCCGGAGAGAGTTTGAGTTGGAGCCCGCTAAATCCCGGCTCGGTGCCCAGACCCGGTCAGACCTGCTGCTATGTGGGAGAGGTTCGTGTTTTTAGCTTCTAACATGTCAGTAGTCTTTAACTAGATGTAATTCGCTCAATACATTCATGTATTATGCACCTAAACGCAACACATGCGATCTTTAGGCAAGTCGGAAGAGTTGATCAACTTTTGAAGTCCAAACACGTTTCGTGTATAGATATCAGGAATTTTAGAGAATATGAATATTTGCTCCTTCAAAAATAATAAAACACGCTGTGCATGGTCTCCCTGATGTAAATGTGAAACCATATATCACTGTTGGGACTGACAACGTGGTTGATTAGTTAATTATAGTAGCATTTTATTATATAAGAGAATGGAAAAGGAAAATATAGCGTGTGATAGTGAAATAATTAGTTGTCATGTAACCATGGCCTAAGCGGGGTGTTTTTGCTTACTACTTTACAGAAACCACACAACATATAATTACATCCAACAAAAACATTTAAAAGTGGAGAATTTTAAGACATTTGTGTGGATGAAATCTCAGTTTGCGTAAATTATAGGATAAATAAATCAGAAGAATATGACTTTACAGATAAAATTTTAAATGATCACTTATGTTTCCTCTAGATTGGAATACTCTAATCGTTGGGAAGCTATCTCCATGGATAGATGCAGACTCAGAAATCGAGGTAGAACGCAGAAACTCAGAGGCTGTAAGTTCTTTACTCTTAATAATTTGATTGACATACACTTTGTTTGATAATGATAAAGATGCTTTTTTTTTCTAATGTTTTGGCATTAATTAAATCATCTTGTCCAGGTTTATGTGTTTATTATTCCTGATCGGTATTTGTTTCTTCATCCCTCTCCATTTTTTTTGTCTTGCGTTTAACTCTAGGCTCTAGCACAGGAGTTAAACTTTTCAGCCTACTTGGGTCTGCCTGTCTTCATGATCCCTCTGAAGGGCCCCAATAATGCCAATGTAGCCCGACTGTTGCTGAACCACATCCACACTGGGCATCACACCTCTAACGTAAGATGCACAGCACCAGTAGAGTTGGCATGTACTTGTAAACTGCTGTTGCATGGTCATCACTTTAAGTGCTTTTGTTCTCTGTGTTCATTAGTTCTGGATACGCGTCCCACTGATGGCGTCAGAAGACATGCGGGAAGATCAGATTGAGAACGAACCGACCATTTGCGTTGATGAAACTAGCATAGATGAGAAGACCTGGAACTGGTTAGTTTTCTGCCAGTCAACCCCCTGAGCAGCCAGCTTCTGTCTGCATGCTGAAACTCTTGTCAAACATCAGTTAACATTGTTCCCTACCTCTTTTTTTTTTTTTTAAGGTGGCACTCATTTAGGACCCTTTGTGACTACAACAAGAGGATCTGTCTTGGTGAGTGAACACAGTTTGAAGTCAAAGCCAGGAATGAAAATCATTGCACTGGTCCAGCTTTCTAATGAAAACGGGTTCTTATGTTCCTGAAGCTATTGAAGTTGGAGCAGACATGCCGTCAGATGCTGTGATTGATAAATGGCTCGGGGAACCAATTAAAGCAGCAATCCTTCCCACAAACATCTTCCTAACTAACAAGAAGGGCTTCCCTGTTTTGTCAAAAGCCCATCAGAGACTAATCCTGCGTCTCTTCAAGGTACGGCATGACAATGGCCAGTTGTTTGATTCAACAAATTCATCCAAATTCAAGCCGTTTTTAACACAAACTATGCCTCTTCTCAGTTGGAGTCCCAGTTCATCTTCACAGGCACCAGTCGGCACACTGAGAAGGACTTTAGATCTTACCTGCAGTACCTGGAATACCTCAACCAGAGCAGGTCTTCACCCAATTCCTATGAGGTCTTTGCCAAAGGCTATGAAGACTACCTGCAGTCACCGCTACAGGTGAGAGAAAATCCTTTGCGCTTCTGTTTTTGTCTTCTGGTATGAACAGTAAACAGATTTTTTATTTTCTCCTCCCACCATTCAGCCCCTCATGGATAACTTGGAGTCTCAGACGTATGAAGTATTTGAGAAAGATCCTATTAAATATTCTCAGTACCAACAGGTAAGGTCATTTGACACATGTGGAACTGCACACGGTAAATTATTTCCAGAGAATTGTGGAGATCATGGTGCACATTGCTGGTCCTAAAATCATGCAATCATCATCATTCAGGTTTTACACCAAATGATCAACCTAGAGCAGCCGCTCTGAACTTTATTTTCATCGGGTGGTCTGTAATCAACCTACCGTCTTCATCTGTGGACGACCTAGATACTTGGTCTGCTTCTTCTGGCTGTCCAGCTGCTGGAAAGATCCAGCTCCTCTTTCACTTTCTCCAGCTTATGGATTATTTGGTCTTTTTGTTTTTTCTTTAAACGTCATTAAAACAACGTGTAATACAGCACTTGTGTGAACATTGGCAGCCAGCATGGGTCTGGTTTATTGAACTAATAAACGTAGGCTGACCCAGCGGTCTGGCGCTGATGATGTCACGGTTTATGAGGAAGATCCGCTTATTTTTGGGTGCTTTTTGGGCACTGACTTTTCTCGTTCCAAACCAGCTTTTTTCTCTCTGAACGCACCGTGCGGGTGTCTGGTTAGCGTGTCTAACTGTGTTCTCTAGTGAGGGAGGAATTTAAGGTTATTTTGATCAGTCAGTAATCTGAGGGATTAATCTGATGGGAAACTGAATAAAGTAACTCCAGAAACTTCTTTTGTATGAATTTCCAAATGATCTCTAATAATTTGGTCTATTTTGTCTGTGTACAGGCTGTATATAAATGTCTTCTAGACAGAGTACCAGAGGAGCAGAAAGACACTAATGTTCAGTAAGTACCTGCACCCAAGTCTGTATGTGAGGAATCGCAATAAATAGTTTGAATTGGATCCGAGTGATTCATACATGGCGAACCAGCACTTTCCCTTTATGATCTCCACCAGTATCACACTTCTGATAACAGAACAGGTTCATTTCAGAACAGAGACTGTTACAGCAGCTGATGTTATCTCTCCTGTTACAGGGTGTTGATGGTTTTGGGAGCAGGTCGGGGTCCTCTGGTCAATGCATCCCTGAATGCTGCCAGGCATGCAGACAGGAAGCTGAGGGTGTACGCTGTCGAGAAAAACCCCAATGCTGTGGTCACGTGAGTAGAGTTTCCAGTAGTGTGTCTAAATGGGAAAACGTGGCGCTTAATTTCAAAGCACATGTTGAAGTGAGGTGAAGCGGAGCCTGAGATGTGTGATTTATTTATTCGGTGCTGTTCAGACTAGAAAACTGGCGCTTTGAGGAGTGGGGTGACCAGGTGACGGTGGTGTCATGTGACATGCGCGAGTGGGCAGCGCCAGAGAAAGCTGATATCATCGTGAGCGAGCTGCTCGGATCATTCGGTGACAATGAGCTCTCACCAGAGTGCTTAGACGGAGCGCAGCACTTTCTCAAAGGTACCTGAAGCTTTTAAAAACACACGGACACTTCAGCTGCAGATTCTTTGATGACAGAAAGAGTCTGTTTGTGTTTTTAGCTACACTAAGCAATACAAATCGTATCCTCCATTACCTTCCATGCTTCCTTACACCTCTATCACTTTCCTTCTTCAGAGGATGGAGTCAGCATCCCATGTTCCTACACATCTTTCCTGGCTCCTCTGTCCTCCTCCAAGCTGTACAACGAAGTACGAGGGTGCCGCGAACGTGACAAGGATCCCGAGTGCCATTTTGAGACGCCATACGTCGTACGACTCCATAACTTCCACCAGCTGGCTCAACCCAAACCGTGCTTCACCTTCACACACCCCACAACCGGTGAAGAGAAACACTCACATTTCACGCTGCACACCAATGAACTCTGTGTACTCTTCCAATTGTAACGATTTTCCTTTTTTATTTCTCTCTCAGACATGAATAATAACCGGTATCAATGCCTCAGATTCTCCGTGGGCTGTAACACGGTGCTCCATGGCTTCGCTGGCTACTTTGAGACGACATTGTACAAAGATGTCACACTCAGTAAGTAAACTCAAAGAAGAGGAAGTAACTAGAGATCGATCGATATGCAGTTTTTAAAGGCGATGCCGATACAGATTTTTTTAATTAATTTTTTTTTTAAACGTTATGCCGTTTTATATACGTTTTCTTGGGCCGATATTTGGGACGGAAACGCTGTTCCTTCCTTGATTTACATTAAATTAGATTTTAAAAAATATATGTGTGTGTGGTCACCCTATAAACATAGTTGATGGCACAACAATTGACAAGACCCTTGTACCATTGGATGTTGTTTTTGTTTTTATGATCTGCATTCAACAAATATTAAAAGCACTGGAATCCTTATTTTATGAAAAGAAAAAGTAAATTATGGTTGTGAAATATGAAGTTTGGCCCACCATCATTTGTTTTTTTTGGGACAACTACTAAAAGGGCTGGATTAAATGGCTAAAAAACATGAAAAGTAGCAACAGAAATGAGTGCTTTATTTGTAAATTTAGACTGCCATGGTATCGGCTGATATCAGCGAATGCACCATCATATCGGCCAATGCCGATACTAGTAATAAAAAAAGCCGCAAATATTGGCCGGTCGACGTATCAGTCGATTCTTAGAAGTATCTTTCAGCGGTCTAGATTGAGATGTCTGTTTAATGCAGTGCGTTTGTCGCAGGTATAAAACCAGATACACATTCGCCTGGAATGTTCTCCTGGTTTCCCATTCTCTTCCCGCTCAAAGTAAGTCAGTCTTCAGTAAATGTCAAGGTTTCAAGAATGTATTCACAGGTTAATTGTCATATTCATTATTTAACAGCAACCCATCTCCATATCACGGGACGATGACATCGCAGTGCGATTCTGGCGCTGCAACAACGGGAAGAAGGTTTGGTATGAATGGGCTGTGACCGAACCGTCCTGCTCTGCCATCCACAACCCCGCAGGCCGCTCCTACACCATCGGCCTGTGAATATCAGGCCGTCAGCAGGCGTTCACTCGCGTCTTTCTGTAAGACTCAGTGTTGGTTGGAATGAAGCTGGACGAGGTTTCTATACGTGGTTACAACTTGGACTTGTGATGCGAGCCTTTTGAGTCTGCAGTGAAAGAGTCTATTGGAAAAAACGAGTGATTTTGTGTTTTTGGGAGACGTGGGCGGTCACCAGTACACACACAGTCTATTGCTGCTGTGAGATTGGCTCACTCTGATCAGATCCAAAACTTAATCCACTGGTTCATTGTGCTCAATTTTTTTCCTTCCTGTTTTGACCTGTTGTTGTGGACATACATATCCAGTCCATCTGGACTTGGCCCTTTATCAAATGCACATTCCACATGATACATAAAATACTTAGATGATATCAATACGCTCAACACAAAAGGGTCCCATGACCATCACCCTTTAAAGGTCACATTTGTTTACTGTGTTTATACCTTTTTGTTTTGTGTATGTTTGAACCATTTCAATAAAATCCTGTAATGCTCTTCATTTGCTTTGCAGTTTTAATTTATTTAATTTGTATAATCTGCAAGTTCTGAGTGTGGATTTCAAATGTCTTTAATGCACCCCTGTACTGCTTTAAAGAGAGCACCCATGGTATTCTACTTAATGGGTATCAGACTGAAAACTAAATCCCTGATGATGAAATTATAGGAAATGGTTAAAGTTTGAGAGTTGGAAAAACTTCCATACTTAGTTGCAGGTGTCTGGAGAACAAAATCATCTCTGTAAGTGTGGAAATGCTCGTGCAAGAACAGACAGAAAAGGTTGCACCTCTCTTTCCTTTGTTTTATTTCTTCATCGCATAGATTCAACAATGTTGGAAACGTTCCTCAGAGGATTGTCGGCTCCACGTCCATGATGAGAATCTCCTGTTACACCACATCCCGAAAGGTGCCCAGTATGTGATCGTTTGAATTTTGTGACGAGGTCCATAATCTTGGAAGAAGCCATCAGAAGAGCAGTGATGAAAATGTGCCAATATCTCTCACACCATAACACCACCAACCCCAGTGTAAAGCATTGACAGATGGCAGGATGGGTCCATGCTTTCATGTTTACAGCTGAAATGGAGAGTGAGAGAATATTTTTCCATCTTCTGTCGTCCAGTTCTGGTGAGTCTGTGTGAATTGTAGCCTCAGTTTCCTGTTCTTAGCTGACAGGAGTAACACCCCGTGTGGGCATTCTCCTCTAACATCAACAAGGCTTTTTTCTTCTTCTTTTTTTTAAAAATACAAACAACTGCTGGATATTTCCCCTTTTTGAGATCATTCTCTGTAAATCTTAGAGATGGTTGTGTGTGAAAATCCCACAAGATCCGCCGTTTCTCAAATACTCAGACCAACCCATCTGGCACCAACAACCATTTAAATCCCCTTTCTTCCTCATTCTGATGCCGTCTGAACTTCAGGAAGTCATCTTGACCATGTCTACGTGACTAAATGCACTGAGCTGCTGCCACGTGATTGGGTGATTTGCAAGCAATATAACACGTATACCTACTAAAGTGGCCGGTGAGTGTAGACCCTTTAACTAATAAAACTTGCAAATTTCAGTTCACTCCTGAAATATGAGAAGAAAAGTCAATCTGTCTTTTTTTTTTTGCTCAGCTTTCTCTCAGTGAGTTACAGTTTGGAGTAAAAGCTTCAACATCCATTCGGTGGTTCACTGAGTAAATAATGTGTAAATTAACCTGCCAAAGCGTTATGCCTCTTACTCATAATGACTGCTGACACTTCAGAGTGCAACTGATTTATTTATATGCAGGTATGACCTGAACACAGCAATGTAGTGCAACGTATCTGTCAACAACAAAAAATTTCAACTAGCCAAAACAAGTGAAGAGTACATTTTCAATATACTGTTTGTAACTTTTTCTTTATAACTTCCATCAAACCCAAACCCTGGCTTACATCCTTCTGAAAGTACAGAAAGTCAGAACCACAGATTGGAGCTGCTTCTCAAGGTTATTTTGTAATGACAAAGCATTCAATTCTCACCCATAGAAACTATCAGATCATCTGTCTTGCGGTGCAGTATTTACTAGAATTAGTTTTAAAACTAGGAAGAGTGCACGTCCCCCACATCCTCCGATACTCTGTCTGTCAGTTAATCTCATACTCCTGCCATCTTCTGTCTGCTCCTCCATTCTGTGTTTTTCATCTTTTCTCGCCTCCATCCCTCTCCTCTGTCAGGGTTCGGCTTATTTGTTTCCTGCTGGGATTTATTTGTTTATTTCTCTCTCTTCTTCCAGGCAGAGCTGCGGCCCATGGGCATGTCAGCACACCTGCACTCAGTCATCATCGTCATCATCGTCATCTCCTTCAGTATTTCAGGACAGGCGTCGCACTCATTCAGTGCCAGGTGGTTCGCTGATACCTTTTGTCATTCTGCTCGTGTTGTTGCCTTTTTGACTTCCTTTGAGTTTTGTCCGTTTTCTTTTCTGGGTTTGCATTTTGGGTCAAAACATAACCTCCTCACTCCCATGTTCCCTCTACCATCCCTCTCTTCATTGCCTTTCAAATCTAAATAAATGAATGGACAAAGTAATTAGCAATCGTTAAAACCAAATAGGTTGCAGTAATTTAAAATCAGCTCTGCCTCATTGGTCGTATTCATGCAAATATCTGTGGCTTAAACAAGTCATCTGCATTTAATAACTTTTTTTTCAGGGTTATTAGATCTGAGTGTTTCAAAGGACTGGTCAAACTGGCGTAACTCCCTTTACTAGTAAGCAGCTTAACGTTAAATGTTAGCCTCAGGCCATAGATCTCCGTTTTATGAAATGTATTCATTTCAAGATACTTAAAGGTCTCTCTGCCTCAAGGCATGAACTCCTAAAATTATATGACTTTGAAGAGAAATAATTGATTTCCAGGGGTAATATTTTATCAAGGAAAGATCAGGTTAAATGAATCAGGTTCTGTCAATGTCTGATTATATCTTCCAAAGATGTAAGTATTTACAGCAGTATGAGCAGCTGGATATTTATCATGTCTGCTTAAGTTCAGGCTCTTGGTCAACAAATAAAACTCTTAAAATTCAGCTGTACTAGAGCCATTTCTCCTGTTTGCTGGGGTTGGACGTTAGCAAAGCAGCCCAGTCTCAGCGAGGATGTGGAAGATCTGAGTTTACATGTCTATATTATAATCATGCCTTATTAAAAGCCCCTGAAGGTGTTACTTCGGTCATGTTTTTTACTGACTGTGGTCTGTAAGTGAATCTTAAACTTTTGAAAGCCAGGTATCGATATTTAAGGGTTACAGAGCCAAAAAAAGTGTAATGTTTTTACTATTTCTTTATCATAAATCTTCTACCTCTGGCATTGTGGAATAATGTAGATATTTCACATCCTGGATTGAGACTGTGCTGTCGGGGTCGTACATTTAAAGGATGAATTAAGACCATCAGCCAAAGATGAAGCTGAAAAGCATTTATTTTAACAAAATATAATAGAAAAACTTTATTTAACAGAACAAGGCTCCAGCATACACAAACTTCCACATATTGCACAATAAAACGCAATAAAAATTACTTACAACTTTGTTAAAGCTTATTGCAGATAGTATGAAAGATCTTTTTTATTTTTTCCAGGCCAGTGGGACCTTATACCTTCTGCCTGATGGCAGCAGGTGGAAGGTGTGGTGGAGAGGATGAGAATGATCAGGGTGGCCTGACTTGAAAATAAATGAATTTACATACATTTTGGATTCTAGCAGCTGCTTTTGTGACACCAGAAAAAATGAAGAGGTTTGAGCGTCTGCCATTAACACCGAGCCACAAATCATGTTATTTTTCTCTCTGAGCACCTTCATCTTCCAACAAAATCACGTTTTGCTCGCAGCTCCCATATTTATGGACAGCCTGGGCCATACTTCATCACACCTGCAGCTGATTAGGTTGGAAGAGTGTGAGAGGCTTACTCCGCCCTTTGTGAAATCACACAACAGTCATCAGTCAGAGCCACAGTCACCTCTAACCACAGCTTACATGATTGAGTCCTGCACAGGTATGTCTGAACCTCATCGTTGGAGACACAAATCTAATGGAAGATGTTGTCAACAGGACAAGTCCTCATCCAGTGAGGTTGTTTTTTGCAGGCTGGAGGAAGAAAATAACTGAGTTCTACTAAAGCCTGAATATATTGTGCTCTGTGGATGTGGATTATCCAGACAAAGTACTTTAGGTAATAAAACAAACAATGTATATGAAATAAAAACAATCTCCCCACAATATAAAACAGAGCTCACTTCTGTCACTCATGCATTCATACACACACATAAACACAACCAACATGTCACACCCCCTTCCCCCATCCAAAACTAAAAGCACATGATAAGATAAAAACTCTGGCTTGTGAACACGTCCTGTTCTGGTTAAGTTTGGAGGTAAAAACAGGACATTTTATATGTTGTTGACATATTTTCCCATGAAAATGGATTTTAGTGATGAGGAAATTGTTTGCCATGAATCTAGTCATGCATTATTCCCATTCAACATGTTTAATACACGCTCTTCTGAAATATTTGATATCTAAAAGTGTTTCTTTCGTTAACATTTTTAGTTTTTAATGAATCAGGAACTGATGGCACATTTTTTACACCTGATTCAAACCAAAAAAAAACTTTGCATTGTACTTTATAAGACATCCACAGGAAGTAAAAAGTAAAAAAAAAAAAAAAATCAATGATTAGATAAATAAAGTTGGAGACCACTATTAGATACTACTTAGATAACATTATCTGTTCCTAAAAAAATGCACCTCAATGTTATAACTCATTTTTCTTTAATTCACTTTCCTGAAGAATCTTAAACAGCGAGAAAAGGTTCTTCAACATACAAAGTTACTCTGGAGAACTCAAAGTGCTTCCAACCACTAATGAACAACCAGTTTTATTCAGAGTGTATCTTTTATTATCTTTTATTATTTGGACTTAATCGATGCTTCAGGAGGAGTCAGAAATTTCTGCTATGCATAAAAACTCTGGATAACCTGAAGGATAAACAGTTACTGATGGGGAGACTCAGGTTTTCAGTCCTAAGCATGTTTGCACTCTATGAATGGCTCTCTACAGGAATTTGATTCCTGTTTGTTCACAGTGAAGAGCTGTTCAAAAGATTTCGATTTGTTTGTGAGCATCACATCACTGGCTTATACCAGCAGGATAAAGTACTGTTGAGAGATGCTTAAATGTATGTTCTGTCTTGTTCTCACATTTTAGAAACTAACCTGATGCAAAAATTGACAATTAAAATTTTTTATTTGGAGAAACTTGAATCTTTTAAGTTGAATTTCCATGAAATTAAGCGAAAATGATTCAGATTCTTAATTTAAAAGAAACCATCTACAGAGTAAGTCTGACAATAAGTTGTCGAATTAAACAAACTGTAGTTGGATAAGCTTACTTGTCACCTGTTCAAACAATTAATTAAAGTTGGTCCAACTTCTCTCTTTTTACAGTGTACAAAATTGAACTGTTCGTGTGCTGATGAAGACCAGGAGTAGAGTTAATATTACACTCTCTGCATCGGCTCTCTGTGTGTTTCCAGGTTTATTTTTTAAGTTCCCTTAATAGTTTTAAAAGCTCCTCATGCTTTCAGTCCACAATATCTATCTGGCTTGGTTTTAGTTTATGAACCTTTCAGGGCCTTCAGGTCTTCAGTGGCTGGTTTTTAGTCATTCCTAAAGTTGAATCAGACTTATGGAGAAGCATCATTTAGTTAATAGGGTCCTTATTTATGGAACTGCCCTCCTGGGGAGCTGAGGGCAGCTGCAAGTATCAACATTATTAAAAGAAAACTTAAGACTTAAGGCTTTTAATTGAATGTCATTTATTAGTGTAAATGTCAATATGTACTGTCGGTGAGGGTTAAGACAGCATCATTATGTCTTTGTGTGGGTTTGATTATTTTTATTGATGAAGACAAATCTTTAGGCTTTAGAAATAAAAATCGATTTATTTAAATGTTTTTTCTTCTGCATCATTTGCAAATGGCTCTGAGTGTTGCAGCTCATCTTCAGACCAAATATAGCAAGAACACCGGTCTTGGCATCTTTTCACTGGCTTCCAGTCCATTTTTAGATTGATTTTAAGATTTTATTGCTGGCTTCTAAAGTTTTAAAAGGGTCAACATCTTTTTCAGTGGATCCAAACATCCACACCTGTGTGGATCAACCAGCCAGAAGCTCTTGGATGTTGTGGGATTTAAACACAAAGGAACTCAAGCTTTTCCAGTCGCTGCCTTGAACAAGTGAAACATGAGCCTGTCCATATATGATATCAAATCACTGCTTAAAGCTCACCTTTTTTTTATTCATGTAGTGTAAAACACCTGTGTATATTATCTGTAATGTGCTGCACATTTATTCTATTTCATTATCAGTTTCTTCCTATTAAATATATTTTTATGTTCTATTATTTTCTATTATTCTATTCTCTATACTTTAATCTGTCATTGTGTTGTTGCTTTAGCTGCACATCTTATTTGACTGCACAGCACTTTTGTCAACTTTTTTTGTTTTTAAATTGCATCTATAAATAAGTTTAACCTTGACTTTTCCAATTAAATTAGCAAAATGCACTCTGAGTTGTCTGACTAATGCTGATTATCACCATGCGCCTCATACTTGAAACTTACCATTCCCTGATGGCAACAACTATTTGTCAGTCAGAGGCAAGGAAGGGAGTGTCTGGCCTTTATCATTCTTGGAATTAATTGGACATGCTGCCGAATGCCATGCACATGAGATGAAGAAGAACAACAGCAGAGATACAGTATAACTAGCAAGTGTTTAATGTATTTTGGTATTTGCAAAAATTCAACAATGTTATGGGTTGTACTGAGATAAGCTCCTCAGACACCTGCCAGTTGAAATTCAGTCCCCAGTTATTAATTAACTGTCTGCAGCAGAGCTCATATAAACTATTTCAGCTCTCTTTAAATCTACAAATACAAAGCAGGTAGTCATTGCTAAAACACACAACTTTAATATCTACATCATTTTTTTTTCTATGTAATTTTCTGACTTCCATCATATAGTGTGCAAGCATAGCAACATAGCAACATATCCATTCAACATGCAAGGACGTTTGCACATACTGCATGATATGTCTGAGGCCAAAAGATGTAAACTAACACAAAAAGGTACATATCAAACCATTTTCAAGAGTTTCACGTTCATTTTTATGTCATATTGATAGTTGTAATATGTTCAAATGAATGAAAGTATGGCATTTATCCAAACAAACAGCAAAACAAACCCCACTGCACTCAGCCCTGCATCAGGGCCCCACTACGAGGGGCGTGGCCTCCCGAAAGTCGTCTCCACTGATTGGTTGAAAACGTCAGCCCTTCCACCTATCTAACCTGTCCACTGTAGTTCTCATCAATGTCAGCCGGGGGTGGTTGAATCAAAAATGAGGAATTTCACGTAACACATTCAAGTTACCACGGCGGCAGAAAGGATAGGCTTAAGATATATACTATTATTATTAGGCCTATAAAGCAAAATGTCTCACTCAAATAGTTTTGTTGGTAATTAGATGAAAGAGAGATAAGAGAAAGGCACGTCAAATAGGTTAATTATAACATACATTTGAGTTATTAATGGTGTGATGTGGTTTTCCTTTTGCTTATGTCAACGGGTTTATTTATTTATCTATTTATTTAGCTTATGGTAGGCCTAGTTAAAGGAAAGGGGGAGAAATAACTGTATTTTCCTGGACATTGACCGGCGCATTACTTAAAGTAAAGTCGTAAACTTTACATGAAACGGTGTAATTTTGCTTGCGTTGGGCCTAGCAGAGAGCCGCTTCCCCCAGGACTTCAGGATGACAGTGGGTTCAGGGAGGCAGAGCAGCGGTCAGTCTGAGGCCCCGGAGCTCGCACCGCGAGCGGGGAGGGATGAGGGAAGAGGCTCGGGGGTGACTCTGAAAAAACACATCGGTCTCGTCAGCGCCTGTGGCATTGTACTAGGTAAGTCTATTCACTTATCGTGTTTTCTCTTCTGTAGGCTGTTTCATATTAAAAAGTATCCCGTGTTTTTTTTTTTTAAACTACTGATGAAAATGTCCATAACCATCATAATGTTGGAGTGACGTCACCTTAGTTTGTGTGTATCAGTGTGATGTCAAACCAATGTTGCCTTGCATCAGTCATACTGTTAGACCTCCGAGAAGCCCCAATGTGTTAAGTATAAACCCAAACATATTCGGTTTGAGAGATTTTTCTCTCATGTTCCCTGTTTATCCAAAAGCTAACTATACGGTGCAAAAGATTAGATCCAGCCTTTATTTTTTAAAATGTTTCCAAGGAGCCAGACTTTCTCATTTATAGCCTATATGATTATTTCCCATTAGTTTTTTAGATTTTGAGCAATAGTTTTCCAGGCTTTCTGAGGGTTTTTCAAAGTTTTGTGGATTTTGGCTGCTTTTTCACTCGTTTTTGGTCCAATGTCGACCTGACTGTTTTCAGAAGAACGTGTTTTTTGGTTTGTTTTCTTCAAGCTTAAATAAAAGCATGAAAGAGTTTTGTGTCAACACATGGATACCTTTGCAAAGGACAGATTTTAGATTTAACCTTGACACACTTTGTTCCTAGCAGTCATTTGCAAATATGAAAAATGTGTTCCATTTCTTTTGTTTCCATCTTATAAAACTACCAAAGACGGTCTATAAGTTAATACAATTTTGCTCCAACAAGGTGATTCCGAGCTTTGACAATTTTGCATATGTCAGCATGGTGTTGAGTGTCGGGCTTAAAAAAAACTATACAGCAGATTAATAGGATGTGGGAGTGAAGTCCTCAAAAAACTGGGGGGAAAAAAGATCCAGGAAAGACCTGAAATGGTCTCCATTGGAAGAGTGGCTGTCAAGAAGTCACTCTAAAAGAAGGAGACAGGGAGAAAAGGCTGAGGTATGCCAAATGAAGAACTGCTCGGAAAGTGTGCGTGCATGTGTGTGTGTGTGTGTGTGTGTGTGTGTGTGTTGAGCCCGCACCTCAACATTATTGAAATAGTGCAGCATCATCTTGATGGAGAACAGAATAAAAGGCAGTCAACATCCATAGAAGACTTTTGGAAAGCCCTTCAAGAAGCCTGGAGAACTATTCCTGAAGGCTACTCAAAGAAATGACAAGCAAGCTTGTCTTAGAGGGTTCAGACTTTCAGTAATAGACCAAATCCTGACTTTCAAGCTCATTAGAAATGTACAATATCCATTTTTGACTTGACTATCTGTTTAACGTTTGTACATTTCAATAAATGGCTGATACTTTTTCCTGTTTCCCAGACAATATATGAAGAAATGAGGGTAAACTCATGGCTGTAAATAAGTATTTTGCGTCATCAGATGTGTAAAGTAGAGATTTTCTTTTTAAAGTATTAGGATTCATATAACTACATAAATTCAACAAGCAGAGCAAAGGTGATAAAAAGATGTTATTGCTTTGATTTATTTCAACTTCAGTCTTTGATGTGTCAGAAAGGGCAGACATGGCAATAAGTTGGTAGGATTGCTTTTGTTCATAAGCTTATTGTTCCACTTGAGCAGTGCGTGATGACTCCATGAGTGACACTATTTTGCTAGAATATTGACCCACTGAGGCACAAGTGCATGAAGACTATTGAACAGGGCAAGGCAAGTTTATTTGAATAGCACATTTTATGTACAAAACAATTCAAGGTGTTTTACATAAAGCATTAGAAGCATTACAGGGGGGGTGCAGAAGTATTAAAAACAAACTTTTGAAAGAAATGAAATAATAAACGGAGAGGGGGGGCAAAAGAAACCCTCCGAGAAGGGAAGAGGTCTGCGGGTTACATTGTTTTACTCATTTTTCCAGTGGATGAAATTATAATATCAAAATGCTGCACTTAGTTTCACAAGGTGCATGCAGAAATGACAGGAAGTGGTTAAGTTCACAAATGCACAAAATTCAAATACAATCAGCTAAAACGACAAACAAAAAAAGTTCCCCTCCAGCTGTACATCAGGGAGCTGGAATAGGATAGCTGTTTGGTAAGACAGGCCTGCGGGCTGTGTCCAGATGGACTAAATGTAAGAGTTTCAGTATCAGACCTGCTGACTGTGAAATCCACATAAATGTCAGAATAAGAGAAATGCTGTAAATTCACCTGCTTTTGCTCCACAAAGACTTTCAGATGATCACATAAACAGCCAGAACTGTGTTGGAAGAAACTTATAATCAGAGTAAAACATACAGGAAACAAGGCATTTTGTTTCTGTGTGTATCCATGTGTAGCCTTGACTGTTGTCTGCAAAACATCCATCACTCAGTATCCCTTCATTTTCTCTTTCTTTTTTTGCTCCTTCATTAGGAAACATCATCGGATCTGGAATTTTTGTGAGTCCCAAGGGCGTCCTAGAGAATGCCAGTTCCATAGGGGTAGCTATCATTGTGTGGGTAATTACTGGACTAATCACAGCCATTGGTGCTCTCTGCTATGCAGAGTTGGGAGTGACTATCCCCAAGTCAGGGGGAGACTACTCCTATGTCAACGACATCTTTGGAGGACTGGCTGGGTGAGATTGTTGTTTGTCTTAATAGGTTTAGAGGTTTTTTTTATGTTGCATAAAGAGTAAGTGTTTGTTTGTTTTTCCCAAATAATAAGACAAAGTTGCAACATACTTTTAATGAGTAATTATAGAAATCTGCATTCTGCCTTCTTTGTCGCTGTAATTGTCACCAGATAATTAAAATCCTTGTAATGTAGTTTTGTTTTCCTGGCGACCCAGAATGTTGATCCAGCTCCCTTCATTCCTCTTTTCTCCAACAACAATGCTTCACTGAATTACTATAATACTCTGCTAATTACTGCCTCATTTGCACTGTCGTCCAATACATTTTACCAAATGAGGGCTTGTACTCTGTCATACTGCATGTCTGCAGCTGTGTGCCTCATTAACAACACAATGTTACCTCTCAGGTTCCTGCGTCTATGGATCGCAGTGTTGGTTATCTACCCCACTACCCAGGCTGTGCTCGCGCTCACCTTCTCCACCTACATCCTGCAACCCCTCCTCCCCTCCTGCCTGCCCTCGGACCCCGGCCTCCGTCTCCTGGCTGCTATCTGCCTGCGTAAGTTGTAACATAAAGTTTAAGATTAAATGGCTGCTGGATGAGCTCAGTACATTGGTGCGCATTTGTTGGAGCATCTGTTTTGAGAAACAGTCGACAGAAAAGTCCACCAAAATGCAGCACTGACGACCTGCGCAGTAAAACTGTTCGCTAACATGGTCTGTGTTCGTGGAGGAAGTGTCTGGTTTCCATGCATCCATTCACTCCCTCCAGTTTATCTGAGGTTAGTTTGCAGAGGCAACAGGGTAAGATGGAAACCTATGCGTCACTCCCCCCAGCGACACTCTCCAGTTTTCTTGGGAATCCCGAGGCGATCCTTGGCCAGAAGGGACATGTATTCCAACATGTTTTGAGTCTGCCCCAACTCCCAACTAGATGCCCAAACCACCTGAGTGGCAATGTACAATGTACAAGCTCCTCACTTTATTACTAACTACAGGCCCGGGCACCATCAAGAGAGACTCCTTTCAGCTGCTTGTATCCATATGCTTTGGGACTCTGTTCAAATATTGGGGTTATAGGTGAGTGCTGGAACGAAGGTGGGTCGGTAAATTGGAAGCCTTCGTTCCTCAGCTCAGCTTTCCTCTTCAAAACGATGGAACAGTGACAAAGTCCCAAGCTGTCTGTTCATCTGTGGCTCCCGTCAAAATCCCAAGATTCTTTGTGTAGTCTAAATTTATCAGAAAGACAAGGTTGTTTCTTTATTTCTTTATTTGTTAGGGCAAGGAAATAATTGATTCTTTGTAAGCGTACAGATATTTTTTTTCATGAACAAATTACAACCCCAATTTCAGAAAAAGTAGGAACACTGTGTAAAATGGAGATTAAAAACGGACTGCAATGATTTGTAAATATCATCATCCCGTATTTTATTCACAGTGGAACATAAACAACATATCAGATGTTGAATTGGGAACATTTTGCCATTTCATGAAAAATATGAACTGGTTTGAAGTTGATGGCATGTATATTTTGCTTATGACTAGTATCGGAGCTCCTACATAATTTTTATTTTTTTTTTTTTTTTTATGTTGTGAAAAATTGAGACGTTACTGAATGTTAGCCGTACTATTTTTCAAATGAATTCAAAATCCAGATGTCGGTGGGTGTTTTCTAATGTTATAAGATGATTTAAGAATTTACAACATACTTGAATATGACACTGATCATATTTTCTGGTATTTTCCCTGGTTGTCCTCAGTGTTTCTGACATGGGTGAACTGCCACAGTGTGCGATGGGCCATGTATGTCCAAGATGTCTTCACAGCTGGCAAGCTTTTAGCCTTGGGCCTCATCATAATCATGGGTGTTGTCGAAATATGTAAAGGTAGCATTTGCTCAATTTTGTCTCTTTTGCATCATTTGTTTTTCTTTTCTACTCCACGCAAAGCAAAGTTATTTGTGTTGTGCATTTCATGTATAAGACCACTCAAAGTGCTTCACATAAAACATTAAAAACATTACAGCAAGGTGCAAAAGAAACATTACAAATGGGAGAGTTACAAAGAGAGAATTTAAATAAAAACAAAAAAAGCTCTGTCCATTTCACCCTGTATTGGTCCTCCAGCATTTACCCCAAATGTCCCCCAGCTGAGCCTTCTACACTTTTTTTATTATCACATTTTCTGCTTTTGTTCCCCATCTGAATTGGTGGAAACCCACGATTCCTTATCTAAACTTAAATCAAAACACAGTAAGTCCTGGTTCTGTAAATGATTTAATTTGTGTTTACTACCACTTACAACAAATCACTACCACACTTCTCCAATTCATTCCTTTCACCATGCATAAGTCACAAACAAAGGTAAAAGCTTTGTGAACACAAGGATTAAAGGACTGCTAAACTCAACTTTCCATATGTTGTCTCATCCTCCAAGTTGCAATAGCATACAGACCTGACTGGAAATAGATGCCAAGAGGAGAAACTAAAATAAAACAAAGTGCATCACATAAAACTTTTATTTATTAATTAGACAAAGAAAGAAAAAGCAATAATAAAGTAAGATAAAATGCAAGAAATGAAACTTAGAGAGGGATTTTTTGATAAAAGGTGGCAAATAAATAAAAGTGTATTGACAAAATAGAAAATAAAATGAATAAAGAAAGAAAGAAACCCTCAGTGAAAATATCACTT
>JAOXYM010000008.1:6968274-6989263 GCA_028567055.1 Leptatherina wallacei | reverse complement strand
TAGATAGATAGATAGATAGATAGATAGATAGATAGATAGATAGATAGATAGATAGATAGATAGATAGATAGATTCATACCACCGAGGGTAGTGTAGCCAGAGAAAATGTTATGTAGCAATGAAAAACAGGAGATATGGCTCAACATATATATTATATATATTTATTTATTTGTTTATTTTTGCCGATTATTCTGGGCATTATCTGTTAAGTTAGAAGCTTTAATGGCAACATGGTCCCCATCTCCCCAAAGTAAAGAATCCTTAAAAGAGGGGGGGGGGTGCTTTTTATGTTGTGGGAGTGTTTGGGTGGACGTGCTATTGTGTTGTAATAAAATAGGAGCAGCATTGCAGGGCAAGCGGACGGATGAATTGTGTCAGAGCATCAGGAAGGGGGAGGGGCCCCCCAGGCAGGTCGCCACTACATACACCTACGTCCTGCAGTCCTTACTAAGGCTGTGTCCAGCTTCAGCCTACAGGTTTATCAGCAGATATTATACATTAAGTTGCTAATAATAATAATAGTAATGATAATAATAGTAATGATGATGATAATAATAAACAGTCTAGTATCCATATGGCTGTAAAGCAAATAATAATGATGAATGAGAAGAGGAAAAAAGAGAGAGGAAAAATTGTAGGTGGGAGGGGGGTTTTAGTGAGAGAATGTGTAATATATGTTAATGTAATTGATGATAAAATTATGTTGTATTGGTATTGTAATAGTAAAGTATGTATACAATGATTATATGAACTATATCAATATAAAAAAAGAAATCTGTTGCAGATGACAAATTCATAACTGTGAGTGCAAAGGGCTCTGGGATTTGTGGTGTCAAAGGTTATGAAACAGTAGGTGTGAGAAAGGAGTCTTACAGGCATCTAACTCATGAGACTTTGTTCCCCTTAGAGCAACAAACACAATAATCAGCCTCACTGATCTGTCTTTGGTGTCCACTTTGTGTGTGAGAGGAGAGTCTAAAGCTCTATCCAAATTATCATTAGCATAAAAGCTAGTATCCCAGCTTTTATGCTAATGGTTTTTTTAAATCCCAGCTACACCCATGTTGGCAGATGGTGTGAAATTCAGCTCCCATTATGCTCTTGTTGGTTGACACCAGTGCACCAGATGAAACTGAACATGTTTGTGTTGTGTTGCTTTTAACTTCAAAGCTTCATTTGATCCCCTCCAGAGTGTGCAGTTACACATGAAGGCTCCCAGCGGGGACTCTCTTCCTGCACGAGGCGCGGCTAAAGTGACCCAGATGGTGGTCCTCAACAACCCAAACAAGGTGGGTCTGCAGATTGCAAACACACAAATAAAGCTGGTGTTTCTTTTTATCGCACCTTATGAGCAGGCTTCAGGTTTTAGAAGTAGAAATAATCTTCTCGCTTCTCAGGAATACATCGTTTCTGACAGAAACCCTCTTTATAAAATATGACTTGTTGTGTTTTACTGTAATCTCAGATAAAGTCCAACATGTATCTAAATCCTGCCGTATCTTTCAGGTAAATCTGAAAATGAGAGTCCGCATCTCTTATACCAGCCAAGGATCAGCTGTTCAGGATACCGTCCAGATTGACTCCTTTCCTGGACTCAATGTTCCCGGACACTGATGACAGCCTAAGTCGGTCCCCCGGGGCTACGTGGACGAATTGGCAGACGTCTCTCCGATGGAGTCGTTATGCCGTTTCTTATAAATAGCTGGTTTTGTTGTTTGTATCTGAGGAGCACAGTTCTGTGACAGGAAATCACAGCCTCTTTTAAGGAGTCACATTTTTCTACTCATCTAGAACACGAGCATTAATTTAATAACAGCACACACCTAGGAACCTGCAGGTATAATGAGGAAAAACTTTGTAGTTTTTGGCATGAGATTGAAATGACCACTGAAAACACTAACTTTGTTTACTAAGTACCCTGGTTTTTTAAAGTATTTGAACTAAAATTCTCCACAAATGAGACTTAG
Source organism: Leptatherina wallacei (assembly GCA_028567055.1). NCBI lineage: Eukaryota > Metazoa > Chordata > Actinopteri > Atheriniformes > Atherinidae > Leptatherina > Leptatherina wallacei. The sequence continues at coordinate 6,987,296 of JAOXYM010000008.1, read as the reverse complement.
AATCTAATCAAGGTTTAACAATGCAGGTATGACAGACCTATGAAACAAGTTGTAGCTGTTTAATGATTGAACCAATTTCAAGATGATCAGTTTAACACATCAGTAGCTACAGCATGCTATCACAGTTGAAGCCTCTGGACAAGACGTCTTACAATCAGCAATCAATGAATTCGGAATTAAACTGGGATTTATTTTTTTTCCCATCCCCCTGGATAATTTCTGTTAAGTAGAGGTTGGTCTTTGATGTCATATTTATGGAGAATTCATTTAAGTATTAAATCTTTAAAGCATCTCTGTACCATTCAGGGTTTTAGTTTACAAGCTACTACTGACTGTTTAAATTTTTGACACCACAAGTAATTATTTTTCTGGTATTTTTCCAGTCAATGTAAATCACTATAACATCTCACTGACAGCACTCCAGTAATACCCCTTCAACAGAAGGTATTTACACTTTTAAAAGTTGGTAAATATACGAATGATTTAGCCACCACGACTGCTTTTTATTTTATTATATTAAGTACCTTTAATTTTCTATCAAGAACAGAGACATACATTTTAGATTTTAGGGTGGAAATTTTGAATACAACCATATGGGCTGCCTTTACGTATCTGTGCGAGAGCTCACAATGACCCAGGCGTTTAACTCCTGATTCATTCCCCTGTGCCTTTTATCACTTTTTAAAATATATTTTCTTTGGAGGCCAAGAACATTTAAATGTAAATTAAGACTTGTTTGACTTCTGGTTATATTTCCATACAAGCAACACTTTTCCAGACAAGTAACTCCTTTCTTCTGTTTACAGATGTTTAAAAACTAATTTATTTATGACTAGTGTATGTACAGTGATGCAAGAAGAAACATAGGCACATTCCTGCCTTTAAGGTTTATTTTTGAGATATTAAGTGTTTAAGCACAATGAAGAATTTTAAGTCTCTTTTGGTTGAAGGAAGTGCTATAAACAAATCTTAAGATAAAACCAGCATGATATTATGCATTCGATAAGCCATTCATTACATGCTCACTGGTTGTTTTTAGAAACACTCGAGATACAAGACATCAGCAATGGTGAAGTAAACAGATTTCAGTAAAATCTACTTTAACTTCATATCACTACTACGGCTGACATGTGAAGAAAAAAACCAGAGAGGATATTACATTTGTTTGAATTGTCGTTGAATATTCAGTCTTATATCATTTTCTAATAAAACAAATTCTCAGGAGTGACTTGATTTGGTGTCTGATCTACCGGTGTGTTTTCTTAACAAGAGGACAGGACTTACATGAAGTCAACTTCAGCATTTATTCACAAACAAAAAAGACCACAGTGTTTCTTAAACTGTCTCTAATAAAGCATGGGTGGCTGTATCAACTGTTTCAAACTCAAAAAGCCAATGTGGGGTACAAAATAACATCAACAAAGGAAGTAAAACGTCCTTTTTTGGAGGGTTGACTCTTATTTTCCTATTGCATTGGCCTGATGGGGGGAGGGGGGGGGAGACTTCAAATTTCTCTGCTGCAATGTGGTTATGAACGCCTATGTCTTGGCACTCTGCAAGTCTCATGACAACAGCAACTCAGGACGAGGACAGATGTATGCTGCAACTGTGAGGCGTCGATCCTCCTCTTAGCGCCAACACAAGGTGGAGCACTGAGCCTCCCTGGATCTTATAGTCTGCAGCTGTTTTCTCATCATTCCTGATGGGAAAATGACATAAAAATGAGTTTTTAAGAGGGGAACATTTAAAAGACTAACTTAAGCTGCTAACAGAGCCAGATTAAATATAATGGAGGAGCTCACATCTGTTTTCCACTGTAGATGAGCCTCTGTTGCTGCGGAGGGATCCCTTCCTTTTCTTCCACCCTTTCTTTGATTCGCTCCACCTTCATTCACACATGCAGGACAGTATTAAAGAAGCGGGGGGGGGGAATTATCAGCAGTGCTTACGTTTTTTTGACAAGAGGACTTATTTCAAGCTGTTACCTTGTCTGTGGGCTCAATATCAATCTCGATTTCTTTTCCAGTGAGGGTCTGAAAATAACATAAAAGCATTGTTAAAATGCTACTATCTGCACTACATAAGCATCTTTCAGTAGTGGATGATCATTAAAAACCAAAGACTTGGTGTAAACTGTATCAATAGGTAAACGATTCAAAGCATCAGTAAATGTTAAAATCATAACCAATTATCGGGTATAATCATTTCTGAGCGTCAAAAGTGGTTTTCCGACTGCTTTAGTGATTCATGAATTTAACTTAGACAAATCATAAAGTTAGCAAGTTGTCAAACAACACAGCTGCAGAAAAGAGCGATAAATGCTCCCAAAATTATATAATAGCTTGTCTATAGATAGCTGCCGGGTTTCTTTGGTACAATACTTAAAACTGTTAAGCATTTAATCAGTACGTTTGGGGTTTTTACACTGCTTCAGGCCCAGAAACAACCCGACAGACCTGTCAGTATATTAGCGGGATCCCGAGCAGCACCAACGAGATCTAACAGATGCGGTGGACTTTAAGCATCAATAAAACATTTTTTCTTACCTTAACTTTGATCAACATGTTGAATAAACAATATACAAGTATTACAAAAGGTATAAAGTACTGACTGGACAAAACAATTAGCAAATTAGCGTGTTCCCACCAGTTTGTCAGCTAACCTGCCTTTACTTCCTGTGTAGCAGGCTAACACTCCGGATGTGACGGCCTGACACCACACCAGCAGAATGGTTCCGGTCTACAAAAGTAGATCTTTAAAATAAATAAATAAATAACAGAAAAACGGTATCAAATAGCACCACACTTTCAGTGTTATAGTGTTAAACACCAGTCATTTTTTATTCTATTAATTGCTCAAATAAGCGAAAGCATAATCTCTTTTTTGTTGTTCTTGGTTTGATTAGCTGCTTTGTTAAAGAAAATTTTCATTGTTGATAGAAATAAAGCGATAGAAAATATAAATAAAGTAAGCCTTTTTGCAATCATGTTTTTCGTTAGCTCCAAATTCCTGTATCAAAGGTTCTGGGGTCAAAATATTTTTCATTCAACTTCAAACCTCGAATTTCAGAGGGATACTGAATGCAGCGTAGCTCCTTTGCTTCACACAGATGTTTATCATTCAGCTGATGAGACAAGAGCTCTATAAAATGCATCATTTTCAAGCTGTGTCATATCATTTAGTCATGGCTCATCATTACCTAGGTGTGGTGCTCTTAGCTGTTTGTGCAACAGCGGATCCAGGTATTCACTCACTCACTCATGCAGAGAATAGCCGAAGTTACAATGTTTTGGTGTTTTTTTTGTACTGAAACGTTATCTGAATAATTTGTCTGCAGATATCAAAGTGGTATGTGGGAAAGATTCGGTGAGAATCTCATGGAGGGTCGATTCCCATTTAACGCCATATGCAGCTCGACTCTTTCTTGGAAGCTGTATGCCATCTAAGTGGAGAATTCTACCTACAGGAGAGGGGGAGGCATTGTTCCACTACAAGTTTTCTGACTGCAAGTTTACAAAAACGGTAATGTCTTCAGTGTATATTATCTTTTCAATCCAGTTTTGTGTACTTGACCTGCTTTCCTCTTCTCCAGATGAGGGGAAAAAATATGGCGTATCTAAATGAGCTGCGCTTCCAGCCACATGCTAAAACAAAATCTTCCCTCTTCAAGTATCCCATTGAATGTGTTTACAAAAGGTATGGCTTTTTTGTTTTTATGTCCCCAATCATCACTTAAAACTTGGATTTTGATGCAATATAAACCTCACTCAGACCTGAAGGGTGGATTCCCCCATTCCTGAACCCTGGAGCAGGTGTTTCTGAGGGTCATAGTAAGCTGGTCTTTCATATGGCGCTCCTTAATGGTAAGTTGTCGTTGTGATTTTAACTTTTGCACAGCCAGATGCTTGGATACTAACAAATGCATTTTCTTTCATGCCAGATCAACTAACAGGCATGGCAAAAACTAACGTGATCCCACTGGGTTCATTCATGCCCATATGGGCGGCAGTGGAACAGAAGTCCCACCAACCACTCCTCCTCCTCATGGAGGAATGTGTGGCTGCCACCACCCCAGAGCTGCACCCTGGCAGCCAGACCTACCCCATCATCAACAATAAAGGGTAGGCCTTGTATCTAAACAACTCCATCATGCTGGATGGATTTATTACTAACTTGAGGCCGGAATATTCTTCAGGTGTCTTTCGGAAAGTAAGAGGGGGGCGTCTGTTTTCCTTCCTCGGTACCACTCATCGGCCATCATCCTCTACCTCCAGGCCTTCAAGTTTGGACTTGGCGGGGAGGTGAGTGGGGAGGCATAAAATAGTGCCTGCTTCTAGGGATGTTAATGTAAACTTTGTTTTCCTCAGGTCTACATCCACTGTAACCTGGTTGTGTGGGATCATGATGCTCTTGATGACACCAAGAAAGCCTGCCATGTCAGGGAACATGGGAGGTAATTATGCTTTAGGAGACTCATTCATTTTCTTGCCAAGAGCTGGATGGCCATCTTGGTCTTAAAATGGAAGTACTATTAACTTTTTTTTGTTTGTTTTTTAAATGCTCATTTTCCACTACAAAGTGTCCAAAACGGAATTACTCCTCAAGAATTTACTTGTAGATTTCTTCTTCGGCGCAAATATCTGGGGTCATGCAGTTTGTGTTGTCCCTCTTCCCAGATGGGAGCTACTGGATGACCAGTCTCGGAGCTTCCTTTGCCACTGCTGTGACTCTAGCTGTGGGTCTCGGTCTAAAAGATCAGCTGAACTGGGTGTGTTTCCATGCTCAATCGGGCTATTCAATACGATCAGAGGGTTGCAATCCAGCAGGTTTTAAGAGTATCCCTGCTCCAACGCACCTGATTCTCTCAAATGATTCATTGTGCAGAACTGGATGAGCTGTTGGCTCCATTTAAGGCTAATGTTGAAGCAGGGAATATATTAAACCTGCTGGCTTGCAACCCTTGTGGGAACGAGCTTAGTAGCCCTGCTCTAAATTGTTGGCGGCTCCTGGATTTATTAATTCATGTCTCTCCTGCAGAATCCCATAGCCCAAAGTACAACTCTGTATTGGGTCCCATCATAATCCAAGACATGCTGTACTCGACTGGCAACAACACATTTGCAAGCCCTGCTACTCCAGTTGATTATCAGGTATGGTCTGTAATTTGTCCAAAAAATTTGAGGCTTGCATGAACATTAATTCCTTTTTTTGTTTTTTAAAATCCTAACAGGGAATGATCACTTTAAGCTGAAGAGTCCTGGATGGCAGCAGATGACTTTAATTGCCTTGACTAGGTGTTCACTGCTTTTGTCCACTGGAACTTGCAGCATTGTCAATTGTGATGAAATAAACCTTGTGTAAACTATTTAAAGTGTGTGTGGCTTTTCTTTAGATCCTTACTCTAATACTAGGCTAAGATGGCTCAATTCCCTCATCCGCATGTCACTCAGCTCTGCAGAGGCCTGTTAATGAGCCATTCAGGTGTACTGGAGAAGGAATGCATCTAGAGGTTGCAGGATGGATTTTGAGGACTGGACTTTGGCACCCCTGACTTGGCATTTGGCAATTTAGTTAAATACAAAGCTGCAAGTTGATATAAGCAGTTCTTGTAACATACTGCACAGCCGTTTACAAAATGTGGCTTACACATGAATACATTGGGACAGTCTTGGTTTTATAAATCAGGAATTCCCACTGTGTTTTTTTTTTTTTTTACGGTTTTCAAGTGTCGTGTACCATGTGGGTAACTTGCAGAAAAGGGGAATATGCATGCATAAACTTGAGTATGGCCAACATGTTAAAAATAGTGACGGCCCACCCAAAACGTACCTTTGTATATTGCAGACCATTCATCCATGAAATTCCTTTCATTTGTAGTTCTGGTACACTTCTTGTAGTTCAAGTAATGGTGGGGGCCTAAGGTTTGAACCAGGAGTAATTTTCTTAGCAAAAGTATTTAGTAACAATTTCATCTGAAATCATTGGGAATATTCCCAATGCTGTAAAATTTGGCTTTAATGGAATTTCTACATCTAAACACTATTTCACTCTTTTAAAATTCTTCAATTTGACAGCCCCAAAATATGAGTGATCTCCCACAAGACCGCAGCCCCTCCAACACTGGTCTGAAGTTCTATCGAATTTGGAGATTATAAAGGGGGTTCTAAAAATCTGAGCTTGGTTTTCCATAACTTAGAGCTGGATTTTATGTTTTTAATGTCTGTTCCCAGTCCTTATTCTCAATTATACTCCTTTCCAGCTCCCATTTTCCCTTAATCCAATGTATTCGCATTAGCGTCTTGTATTTTATGAGATGTATTTACTATTTAATTACTAAACTAAAACTTTCTACATTAGGGTGGAGCCTGTAATAAAATCAAATGTGTTTATGTAAATAATGCCTTAGTTGTATATTCATACAGGACTTCCCAAACTTTTTGAGCCACATCCCCCAAGATGACATACATTGGTAATTTTGAGCAGATCTGAAGTTAATGGTATCAGCTGGGTCAACCTGCAGCATCCTTTAAATGTAAGGCTAAAACTGTCATCTCCATAAATAAGGATATACAGTAATTGGTTTTGGATTCGGTCACTGCTGAGACATAGCATGTACATGCCCAAAATCTGCTTTTCTAAGATACCAAATTCATTTTTAATGTGTACTTATGCATTCTGTTAAAATAAGGTGCAAATTTTACAGATTTCTCTTAATTGTTTGATTTTGACAGCCATGGTACAAATCCAAAATTGATTTGCCAAATGTAGTCTATTTTTTGCAATTGTCTGGAAATCCCCTGAAATTACCTTCAGACTGAAAATCACTGCTATAAATTAATGTTCCAATTTGGCCTAAAGCTGTCTGTGTGATACTTCTTCTGGTTTCTGCTCTGTTTATGTTAGAATAATTAAACCCGTGCCGTCATATTTACAACCCTTTGACCTCAGTGCTGTAGTGTTTTTAATTCAAACTCCCTCTGGACATCTTATTGGCTGAAAATGCCTCTTTTACTTCCATTAAAACCATTTTTTTAATACCAATTTCATTACAGTTTAAACACATTTTGTAATGTCAGCATTTCATTTGGAAGGAAAGTAATGATAGTTGACATTTTACTGTATTCAACCAGATTCAACCATTTCCCCATTGACTATGGGGCCCCAAGAGTAATTTGTTTGTGTAATAATTTCTGATTTTAAGATGTAGATGTTTATAGATGATTTCTGACACACACACACACATACTTACATAAAGAAAAGGTTTGAAAAGTGGAAAAGGATTGAATGTTTGGCACTTTCAGCAGGTCTGTAGTTAAGTGATCTATGACAATGAAAAAAAGCTAATAAAATATTGTGTGATGACTTTATTGCAGAGGCTGAAGAATGCATCACTAGGAAATAAAAGACAAGAGTGAAAAAATTACTGGAATTATGTAATGCCTCAAAACCTATAAACATACCTTTCTTTCTCTTTTCATGACTGTAATGATAAACTGTCCATAACCTGCATATCATGCTGGCATATTCACATTACATTCATTGGGAATCTTCTTCATCTGCTTCTTGGCAGTTGGCACACTGTAGTGGTGCATTACCACCATCAACCAGTAAGGAGTGTGGCTCATGATGGGTAACTTAAAAAAAGAAAGAAAAAAAACTTTTTTCTTCTTGCTATGAGTTTTATTGGCAATTAATAATTAAGCCTAAATTAAAAGTGTATTACTACCACCACCCAGTGGACTGGAGTAGGGAAGGGAGAAATGGCATTAGGGGGAGGGGGGGGGGCAACAACAATAAAAACTTGGTTTAATTGACTCACTGCAAACACAACTAAGTTCTTATGTTAATCAATAATCATCTTCTTCTGGTGTGTTTTTGGTGGTTAGCAAACAATGAATCAATAATCTTATATGTGGACTGATTGGGTCCAGCCCTGTGATCAACCAGGTGAAACAGTTTCCTTGATTGGCATGGCCCAGTCAGACAGAATAAAACCACCAACAGAGCCACAGAGGAGCATTCAGTCATGATGGCTTTCCTTTGGTGTTGTGTGCTGCTCTCCTTCCTGGTGGCTGCCAGTTCAGTAAATGCGGGTAAGGTTTTATTACATTAGTTTGTGTTTTCTCTGTTCTAAGCCTGAGTGAAACTAACTTTATTCCTTCCAGACATGAAACTGGATTGTAAGGCTGATTACATGACGCTAGTCTGGATGGACAGCAGATCTCAGGCTGATACTTCACTGTTTCGTCTTGGTAGCTGCTATCCCACCAGCTTCACCTCAAGGGACGTGTTCTTCAGTGTGGATCTCAATGACTGTGATTTCACGAGACTAGTAAGTAGGCCCCAGCTCTACGTGACTAAACTCAACAAGGTTTAAAATTTTTTTTTTTATTTCCCCCCCTCCCATAGGTTACTGGGAATGAGATGAATTATACCAATGAATTGATCTACCCTTCCATTCCTGGTTCTCATGTCCTTCCCTTCACCCACCCAGTAGTCTGCTCGTATGAAAGGTGAGTCCTTGGTGAGCAGTTTGACTTGGTTATTCTGATTTACTGCAATTTCTAAATGTGCTCCTGTCTGTCCAGGCCAAAAGACTGGTACCCCATGATTTATGACCCAGTCTTTTCTACATTTGGTGTTGACCACTTGGTGTTCAATATTGAAATCATGAATGGTGAGTGAACATGACCTCACTGGCAGTAGTCCAAACTACTCCTGACTACAGCACTGAGATTTCTCTCTGTGCGCTAGATGACTTCTCCGGCCCTGCTGAATCTACAAGCTTCCATTTGGGCTCCATGATCCCCATCATGGCTAGTGTGGCGCAGCAGAATCATCAGCCTTTCCTGGTGCTACTCGAGGAATGTGTTGCTGCCACAACACCAGATCTGCGGCCTGCCGGTGACTTCTATCCCATCATCACCAACAAGGGGTACGTACTACAGCTATAATGGGAAAATAAGTTCTCTTCTCTAACCAGCCATGAGTGACTTCAGTTTTCCTCATCCCATACAGATGTCTTGTGGATAGTAAGACTTCCCGATCCAAATTTGAACCAAGACAGAAGTCTTCAGAGATTCGGCTATCCCTTCAAGCTTTCAGGTTTGCTCTGGAACAGGAGGTAAATTACTTTGAGATTAAGATTTAATTGGAGAATGTGTGAAGGCAAAGGTTAAATGCCACAGTGTTACTCCTCCCATTAGGTGTACATCCACTGCAGCATTGTGGCTTGGGACCCTAATGGCCTTGACAACACCAAGAAGGCCTGCCACTATGTGAATGATTATGGGTAAATTTTTCTATAGCCCCAATCTGTGCTGCATCCTGCTACTCAGACTGACTAATACTGCTGTGTTTAGGTGGGAGCTGCTGGATGACCCTGCATCTAGTGGCTTATGTGCATGCTGTGACTCCACCTGCAAGTCTAGAAAGACGAGAAGTTTAACCTCAGGTATGAATTTGCACAGTAGCCATGGAAAGTTGATGTCCCTTGTCCTAATTTTCCCTTTTTCCTACAGGGAAAGCTGGCTTGGTACAAAAAGCAGTCATCGGCCCACTCACCATCACTGACCGGACTTCCTGAAGTGACTGGCACACTTGCTCTGACTTGATATTTTTATCTTGTTCCTGAATTTAAGATTTGGTAATAAAGATGTCCCAAACCACTTGACTGTCTCCCTTTACCCAGTTTGTTAATGAGGGCTGGGGTCATTGGCAAATGCTTAAGTAGATGGAGCTTTGTGGACTTGAACTGCCACACCTCCTGGTAGGACTTTGAGGATGTGTACAGAACTTGAGGTTAGCTTGCTGTCAAACTGCTCTTTCTGAAGGGGGCAAGCTTGATGTAAAGAATTTGGTTTGAGCAAAAAAATCCTTGACTGGTAAATTCGTTTAAAAGAGGCCGTTAGAGCCTCCGCCAATGAGAGCGGAGACACGTCTCGCGAGGCGTGACGTCAACGCCGAACGTGCCCTCGGAAACGGTCGAGGAGAAACCGTTGCCCAGGTTAAAGGTGGCGCTGTAGGCTTACTCAGCAGGTAATGTGGAGTTTTGTTTCCCAAATTGCTCCCCAGCGAACTACGTCTGACTAGAGAAGTCACTGTTCTGCTTGTAGCGCCATTGACAAGTTTTTGGCCAATGCGGTTGTCTTCAATTAAGCTAACGTTTCTGCCCTGGTGGTCAACTACTTGCCTGAACTAAAAATCCGCCCTGTGTGTATTGGAGAGCTATACCGTGAGACTCCGCAAAGGTAAACTCTTAGGCCATTTCCTTAGACTGGTACTCATCAGGTTTAGTAGCTTAGCAAACATTTATCTCAATGCCGGTTCACTAATCGTTTATCATGACCAAACTAAATAGCACTTGAACAGATTTACGAGATGAGAAAAATAACTAGTTGGTTTGGACAAATATGAAAACGCTGGTGCATAAGTCAGCTCCACAGCAAGAAAACATGGGTTCATTTATCAAATTCATATGCATTATTACACTTGGTGCAGACTAAGAGTTAAATACCAGAATACATTGGACTCCAATGCAGGAGGACCCAGGTGTTCCATGTAGGATTGCACAGCTTTTGTCATGTTTTGCATCTGTTCCAGTGTAGATTTGTGCTTGTATTGTACTAAGACCTAATTAAAAAAAATTTCAGTTACATTTGATTTATTTTATTTTTTTAAATTGCCATCTTTCCATTCAGGGATAGTTTGTCTGTCAGCGGTTGAAATGGCCATCAGGAGCCATGAGAATCTTTCAAAGCAAACGTAATTCAGATTGTGCAGTCAACAAGCATGACGAATCTGCCTGCTAAATCTATTGATCACTCTTAGATTGTACAACTAAGTTCAGATAATAGAAATCCATATACGTTAATTTTTTGCATCAGTGAGGCCAGTTTTTCTCCCCAAAATGGGTTGAAACAATTTCTTTAGGTGCCTTGCTTTGTGCACAAGGACCAATAAAGCACCAAACTGTTGCACACATTTATGACAGTTGTCCTCTTCTACTAATGCAGTGTAATAAACATTTGCGTATTCTGACCTTTTCATTTGCAGACAAGTAAACTGAATAGATAAAACATGGAATGGTTCCATTGTAACCAGTGCTTCACAAAGAGAGGGTCCAAGTTTGCTGTGTCCAGCTGTGGCCACATCTGCTGTGAAGCATGCATTAAATCAAGTGAGAGGCTTATTTTTCATTCATTCAGCTCGGTGAATTGCCTGAATTTTTTTTTTTTTTTTTTTTTTAGCAGACTGCATCAAGTTTTTTTCTTCTCCCTCAGAGCAGTGCAGCGTATGTGGGGCTACCTGCAGTTACCTGGCCATCACTGATGAGGTTGGTGAGTTTGATAAATTCCCAGCACTTTGTGTGGTTGTGTTTCCTCCAGTGAGGATTTTCTATCTGGACATGTGTCTTATTTCAGATGAAGCAAGAGGAAAAGGTGTTTTTCAAGGATCCTGTTAAACTCATTCAGTCCAGGCTGGCACACATATCCCAGGTCTGTCCCCCCTCTGCAGCATGTCTAAAAGCTCCCTTACCTCTGTGTTTTGTAGTTAAAAGAGAACAATAATCTTAGAAAAGTAGGCCAAATAATCTTGAGTCACTGTGTAATTTCAGACTGAGATTGAGATAAAATACATCATTTTAGTGGTGCTATGCTATTGTTTGAGATCTATTGAACTTAAATTAAAGTTATTTTTGGTAGTAATATAATATCATAGGTTACGTTTTCTATGTACTGACGTCTTCACACTCCCCAGATTGCAAATTTTCAGCGGACGCAGATGGAGAGAGTCATTGGGCACTTCAAGAGCAAGTCTTTTGAGCTGGAGAGATGTCTAAAGGAAGTCACTGAGCAGAGTTACAGGTGATTTTAACAATGTTATCCTTCCTGTATAAATAAAACTCCCACGTCCAATGCTTTTCCTACCATGTCTGTTATCTCAAGGCAACTTTCGGAGCTGAAAAGGGAGAACACTGACTTAAAAAAGCAGCTATTGGAGTTGAAAAGAGAAACCACAGAATTGAAAAAGCCACTTTCTCAGAGGAGGGTAGGTGTTAAGATAAATCCAGTCATATAAGTAAATCTGGTTATTTTTATTACAAAGTTCTACTTCATCTCTTTCTGTGCCGCAGGTTTCTCCAGGACACTTTCAAACTAACGGGTAAAAACCAATTTTCAAGTTTGATCACCACCTTTCAGACATCGGTAACTAAACAGCTTGCTAATAGTTTGCTGACTCACAGGACTCAGAGGGTTTCACTTCCCGTGGCTGTCACCTCCCCAGGTAATCTCACTGAATTGCAAGTTAAATTCCCAGTGCTGGTAGTCACTTTCTTATTAAAGGACTGTGAATGGGTAAATGCTTTCTTTTACCAGTTACCCCTCGTTCAAGAGCTATGAGGTATGCCTTTAAATGTCATATTCCAGACTATTTTTATTCTCAGCTTCACATTTATATTTAAAAACACTGTTTGGGCCTCAGTCTTGTAGGCTCAGCTGAGTCCCAAAGGTGGGCCAGAGACAGAGGTCCTAGTCTTACCCTTGCTGTAAGTCTCCAACATTGATTATTCATGTTAATTTGTTAGATGAAATGAAGAAATATTTTTCCTGTTTCCATTTTTGTCAAGACTCCTGGATCAGCTGCCTCCATGTCTAGCTTTAGCTCTATTCATGAACACAGTAAGTATGGCTACAAACTGTTTTTACATCTAGCGTGAGTGAGATATTTACTTTTCATCAGGTCAGAAATAGAACGTACCCAAACTTCTATGATATTCTTTTTTTTCTTCCTATTTTCTCTTTATAAAGTAACACCCACATCCTTCAGCACTCCTACAAGGTGAGACACTTTAAGAACTTCATGAGGATGGAGTCACATGTTTGTTTGATGAGTAGATGGTTTTCCCCATAACACTGAGTCAGTTCATTTCCGTCATCCTCAGAGCTCAGACTCCCGTTTTCCAGTTCCCATTTATGAACGGACTGTCAATCCAGTCACCCAGGCGTTGATGAATTGGCTGCTTACACCAGGGACATGTTGGTTCAGGACTCCATTATTCACAGATTTATTCATCAGAGCCATTGCTTTGTTGTTGGAGAAAAACCTCGATTTTTTTCCCCCTCCCATCAACATAAAAAAGGCGTCTTGTTCATTGTTAAAGTCACATGGTTCATATTTTTCATGTTATGTTGTGGAATTAAACTATTATCTTAATTTTATTTGCGTTCATCTAATTTCCTTGAAATCCATATTAGCATGAATTTATCCTAGTTTAATTTCACAGCCACTAACATTTTCCTCTTAAAGGATTTATCACAACCATTTAGGTTCACTGCAAAAAACAAAATAAAACAAAAAAACACTTTACACACTCAGTTATAAATGCAAATCTTTTACTGGTTTCCAGTGACATGGTTGTGCAAATGAGATTTTTTTTTTCAAACAGGGAAAACACATGCTAGACGCTACATGTATGGACTTGTCCCCACAACATGATACTTGCATTTATTTTTTCATGACTAAACGGAAAAAACAAAAGTGAAGCACATTGCCTTGTTGAGTTTTCTGATCATTTAACCTTTGTCTGGACATTTCTAAGGAGCTAAACTCTGACATCATTTAAAGCCCATGACATTCTATATAAATCAACTACAAAAAAAATAATTAAAAAAATCACTCAAGGGTGTGCAGTTTTACATGAATTGATAACTTCACTGTTTGTGCCATCATCTTTCACGTTGATATATTCTTTGAATTTGAACCCATCCATCCCGTCTAGGCGGTCGATGTTACAAACCAGGACCTCCCACCCTATATGTCTATTAAAAATGAGAATAGCTTCCAGGGAAATGCAAATATGTTGAATTGATTGGATATTTAGTGAAATAACTGGATTTAATACACATAACGGCAGCAGGCTTTAAAACCAAAGTGCAACATGTCGATTTTAAAGTACATGTCCAGTGTGCTTTTCAAGAGAACTGAATTAAAAAGGAATGATTACACATACTGATCAGTCAATAAATTCACGGATGGACACTTTTCTGAAGCAGGAAATCATCTGTACCAAAAGACCAACCAATTTAAATTATACTGCTACAAATAGAATACTAAAAAATAACTTCTGTAGTGATATCTAACAAAAATAAGCTCACAAAATATAGCAAACCAGTGTACAGGTTACTGTCCTATTTTAAGCAGCATAGGCAGCACAAATATAATTCAAGTCTAAATATATTAGGATAAGCAGGGAATGCAGCATATATAAAAAAATCAAAAACCTCACTTTGGGGTTGTTCTGGGAAGACTGGATTTTACAAACCTGCCTTTATTAAAGCAATACAAACCACAGGAGAAATTATGCCTGCTGTGTGAAAGATGTGTGGAGGTCTCCAACAGTGTTCTCAATCCACCACGGGTTCTTGGTCTGGCTCCACAACATCCTGAGCTGCAAACCAGTCTCGCACCTGCTGGTAGCTCATTCTGGATTTCTTGCATAGTGAGTCAAGGTCTTTTTCCTGCAGTGCGCCTGTTGAAAGGTAATATGCTATCAATGGCTGGATATCAGGGGAATCTGCACTTGTTCCATTTGCTTGAGATTTCCGTTTGCGGCCACCCCGTGTAGACGTCCCACTTCCATTTGTGAAACCGCTGCTACTTTGCTGGGCAGCCAGTTCTGCTAAGAACTGATCACGGACACCTTTCACCCAGCGCAGCTGGCCGTTTTTAACCGCATACCGCGTGTCACCAAACCACTGTATAACATCCGCTCGAGGTAAACCTGTAAGCTTAACAAGTTCGGTGTATTCTTCACTTTTAGGCCACTGGCACTGCAAGAAATGCTGTTTTAACACATCCAACTGCTCCTTGGTCTTTCTCGGCCGCCCTGCTGGAGTAAGGGCAGGGGATGTGGATGTGGAAGCTCCTGAGAAGCACACGGGGGTCTGTGTGGGACTGGTTTTGGTTGAATGCACCGATTTCTTTGATGTGCGGAATCTGTGTGAAAGAGGTTTATTAGGAGAGGCAGTCGGTGGTGGGCTGCCAGAGGGGGAAGAATATGGTGAAGATTTTAATCCCTCTGAAACATCTGGCTCAATCCTGCAGGTCTTGGTCAACTGTAAAGGTTGCTCTTCACTTTGTTCCTCTTCTTGAAAACTGTCCCCATCTACAGAAAGCTCCTCTATAACATCTTGCTCTTGTGTCTCAAGGACCCTTTCCCCAAACGCTTCAAGGCTGTTTGACAAAAAAGTCTGAAAGAAATGTGAATTTCTAATTCCATTATTTCGCGTTCCCTCCTGACCTTTCGTTCCGTTTAGCTGGCGGGATTTCTGACTAACAAGCGGAAGAGGTTGAGATTGTGGCTCTGGTTTACTTTCGACAGTAGTTGGCTGGGAGTTGTTCTGGGCTGCTGCCAGGCTTCCTCGGCCCACTCTCAGCTGGTAACGACTGTCACTGAACCATTTACGAATATCGTTACGGCTCAGCCCAGTTTCTTCCTGCAGACGTCTCAGCTCGGCCTCCGCGGGCCAGTTCTCTCTCAGAAAGCTTTTGCGCAGAGCAGCAAGTTGAGCTTTGGACTTTTTGTAGCGTCCATGGCGGTGATGTCGCGAAGACGAGTCTGAAAGGTCAAGAGAGACGTCAGCGGCGGTACTTGCGGTTGTGTCTGCTGGTGGGTGGTAGAAGTATGAATCCTGAGGAGGTGGGAGGGTGGAACTGAAACAAGGAGCAGTGGGTTTGCTTGGTTTATATGAATCTGGTGACTCACACTTTGACTTCTTAATCTGGGGGGTGAAGCTACTGAAAGCACACTCCTCTTCATCACTGTCCTTGTCCTCAATGACCAATTCTTCTATTTGTTTGCTCTTGCCCTTTGATTTGACTTCTTCATTTGTTTCCGTGGAGCCATCATAAAGCTCAGGAACTGCCAGCTTCCGCCGCGTCTCCTCGATCTCCTCTGAGGACCAGCTAATACCATATTTAATTCTCTGCACCATAAACCACACTTTAACTTTGTCCAGTGGCAAGGCACATATCCGAGCTAGAGTGTTTACCTCTCGGGATGACGGGTATGGAAATAAGTTAAAGGCCTGGACCAGTTCTGAGATCGTGTCAAGTTCTCGAGTCTGATCAGACTGAGTCCACACCAGTTTCAGTCCCTCTGAGACCAGAGGCAGACATACAACATTATTGTGATTGGTGGTGAAACTAGCAACGTTACTTGCGTTGCTTTCGGACGAACCGGTGGAATGGCGCAATTCCTTGGAAGAGTGTGTTGATTCATCCTTTTCTTCACATTCTTTCTTTGTTGCTTTTCCTCCAAAGGGCTCATTTTCATCCACAATCAGTCCGTTTCTGTCATCGTGTTCGGTATACGATGCCATCTGGGCTATCAAAACAGATTCTGCCACCTAGAAAAGAAACAAACACCACGATAAAGTTGTGTTTTGTGCTCGTCTTTACGGCCAAACTGTTATTACTTTAAAGATAAGATCGGTGTGCGGAGAGGGATGGTTTGTTCAGGAGTACAGACTGATGTTTTAAGAACTTTCTGTTCTCATTCATTCTCAAAGTCAACTATCTGAAAACCGTCTCCCCTCCCCCTACTTTCCTCTCCTTATTCTGAACTCTCAATAAAACTAGTCGTATACTCTGTCCAGACTGGGTCTCCCCTCCCCCAAAGAGTGGTGGCTGACTTTTGTTTTGCATGAGCAGGGGGGGGGGGGGAGATTGGTTGCAAAGGGGTGGGGGCACAAGGAATGAAATTCTACAAGGAATCCATCACTGTCTACTTTCTCACCCCTACCCAGTCAGGCTTTGTTCCACTTCCAAGTTCTCAGTCCAGAAAGATGAGCGCTGCCTCTTCACAAAAGGCAGATACTTTAACAGAGAACTGCAGAAAGAGAAAAAAAAGAGGAAAAATTTAGACTCGAGTTGATGTGTAAAGACATGAAACTTTTTAAATGTGTTAAACATCTTAAACTTCCTATGAAAGGTTGCCCCCCCCACCCCCCTTAATCAACAGGTGCTAAGCCAGCACTTCAGCATCTCGTAATACTTGTTGAGAGGGTCAAACTCGAGGGACTGTGATTGAGATTAACTTGTGGATCAGTATTTCACATATTTGCCTCATTGTAGTCGACACAAATACACAAAACAGGTCCAGTCTCACAGATATGTGGCGTTCATTTTTAGATGATCCTGTTATTTATCGTAACAAAAGGAAGTGTGGCGCATTTAGTTGGGAAGTCGCGCCACATCCCCGACCGACCATTAAATAAGCAGCTCTACAAATGTTCTAGTGAAACAAAAACATTAAGCTACCAAATCATTACAGGATGTTAGTCACTGGTGACACACTGAAACTCGCAGGGATGAGATCATCTCCCACCCTCACGTTTCCCCGTCTTTCTTTGACACGTTCAAAATAGTTTATCCATAGTTTATTTGATTTCGTCAAATAAAAAAACTATAAAAGTTTCTCTCTGTGGAAGCAACAATAGCAGTTCGGTGTCTCCCTCCCCTCCTCCCTCTTTATGGCGTACCAACTAAAAGGCTTCACACTGCACAGGCGCACTCCGCCGTTAGACACGCTTCAGTGAAACATAAAAATAAACTTACCGAAAATGCCAAAATAACCCTTTATCTCCAGCGTCTGTTTGAGCGATCCAAACCCCATCAAGAAACTCAGGTCTCACCCTCTTCCGATCGGCTATATACGGCCAAGTTTTAATAGCAGTCCGAGGAAACAATACCGTCCGTCTGTTTGTTTGACCCTTGTCTTATTTATCAAGCACCTCGACGGATTACGGTCAGGATTCAAAGATGCGACGCGACCAAGTTTGTCGCGGGAGTTCAGTCGTCGGTTAATTCCTGCCGAGGACGCTAATGTCCACTCCTGGGGAAAACAGGCTGCTTCTGAGTCGCCGTTTATTCCCCCCCTCTCCCTCTCTCTCTCTCTCTCTCTCGGTCCGTCCGTTGTTGCTTTTGTTCTTACTGAAGTGTTTCCCCCTGTCCGGCCAGATCGACGCGAGGCGGAGCTGAGAACCAGGAAGCCCAGGAGGCCCACATGACTCTCCCACTGTGACGGCGGGGTGGGTGTGCCAGCGTGGGTGTGGAGGCCGTGGATTGGAGGGAGGAAGGGTCCGTTTTGTAAATCCGCTACATTAGGCCAACGTCAACTATCCATGAATCAGGGCATGAAGAGTCGTCTTGTAAAATTTGAAAACTTCCCCTTACTTCCACTGTAATTCCAACGTAGTCCACATTTAGCGGTCTTTGGGACCCCCCCCCATCCCCTCCCCTCCCCTTATAGCTGGAAAACAGGAGGTCTTTGGATCAAACTCTAAGTCCTGATGTAAGAAACCATAAAGTAAAGATGTATTTAACTATTTCTCCAAACCAGGAGAAATAAGAAAAATGCAAACTGTTCCAAACTACACACATCATTTTTATTGCTTTTTGTAGTTTTACCTAATATATTATCTTAACATTTGGGAATCAAACACACCTGCAGATAAACAAGAGGTAAATAATATTCACAGCTATTATATTTGAATTCAGTATATCTGGGAAATGCTTTATCAGCTGCCAATACACTGTGAAATTTAAACATAGAAAGATTCAAATGTGCTTATATAAACAAGCCAGAACAGGTATATTTATCAGTTGTAAACAACATCTAAGTTCAGTCAACATTGGTTCACTTCTTGAGTATTATCTTATATAAACAGAGGAGATTCAGCGATTATTTCAGTTTCTGTTAGTGATAGTTACAGCGGCTGGATCAGGCTTTTCCAGTGAATTATGGAAAAAAGGGGCTGCACGGTGGTGTGGTGGTTAGCACTGCAGCCTCACAGCAAGAAGGTTGCTGGTTAGAGTCCCAGGCTGAGTTTGAGCCAGAGGGGGTTGCTGGTTTGGGCTTGGGGGGGTTTGAAACAGTGACCTTTCTGTGTGGAGTTTGCATGTTCTCCCCGTGTATGCGTGGGTTCTCACCGGGTACTCTGGCTTCCTCCCACTGT